>JANRGW010052143.1:0-41372 GCA_024733675.1 Psilopsiagon aymara | reverse complement strand
AAGAAATTCTTTACTGTGAGGGTGGTGAGGCACTGGAATGGGCTGCCCAGGGAAGTTGTGAATGCTCCATCGCTGGCAATGTTCAAGGCCAGGTTGGACATTGCCTTGGATGACATGGTTTAGTGGGAGGTGTCCCTGCTCGTGGCAGGGGGGTTGGATCTTAAGGTCATTTCCAACCTCAACTGTTCTATGTTGCTGAACATAAATGCTGGAAGTAACTGTTTTCCCTGCTTTCCTGTCTGCAGAAAATCAAACTCTGTTACTGGGTGGAGGGGAAAGGATTATATAAAGGATTCAGTGGTGAATTGCTCACTCTCTGTCTCCCTGGGCTGGCAAGTACTTAACAGTTCTTCTTATAGTTCCTGTCACTCACGCTCCGTGGTTTAGCTGATATCAGCAGTACTGTCTTGAAGGGGTTCTCCCAGTTATCCCTCCTGACCATTCATTTTGTTGAGCTATCAGGGAGTGCGGAAATGGTTATTTGGGATGAAACTGAAATAAATGCTGCAAAGATGGAGCACTCCGTGGCTCTCTGTGGGCATTCAGCCTAGCTAGAACTCGTCTAACACAGCTTTCCGCCCTGCACATGTGGTGGGTGCTCTACTTCCTGAGCACCAGCTCTTTTGAATTGCTGATCTCTTTCTGTTGAGCTCCACTGCTTGCTACTGTAGATGTAGCCTGAGATGACCTGAATGGTGAAAAGAAGATACAAAAATATCATACACAAGAGATAATTCCTTCTAAAAAAGCAGAGATGGGAAGATGGCAGACAGACTTATGCTCATTAATTTCAAATAATGATTTAATTTGTTAAAATTTATTTTAGAGAAAAAAGCCTCACAGTTTTAAATGGTTCACTGGCAGTGATGCACCAGTCCTCACGATAGAAGAAAACCTCTTCGCTGTTTGGTGACGTTGCTTGATGAGTGTGGATAGACAGGCTACATCTGTTCTGCTGTAGTTTGATTCCCCCAGCTCCCTGCCAAGAGAGGAAATGGTACTTTCCCTGGAGCTGCTGTCTCCCAGCACTGGAAGGGGGGGCACAGCAGGCAGTAGCGGAGAGGAAGTATATATTAAGTCTTGCTTTTCTGTATCACCGTTAAAGGAAGTCTGGGAGTAAAACCGTGACTGGCAGTGCTGCTGCCCTCCTCTTCCTCCTGGGAGAGCTCAGCACTGCCATGGATCTCACTGAGTCGCCCTACTGCAGCACTTAATGATTAGTGTGGTTTGTAGCACTTGCTGATAGCTCATTACTGGATAAAACAGTCATTGTCCAGCAGTGTGTATTGATTTTTGGCTAGCAGTGTTTCTATGTGTTACTTCTCTCTAAAGAGTTGTTCTGAAGATTACCTTTAAAACACAGGGTGAAATATGATAGATTTTGGGTGGTTTAAGATTAGCGAGTTCTTACTTTGTTCTCAAGATCCGCTTTTTGACTTGGCGACTTTTGGCCCGAAGTGAATGAAATTATCAGTGGTTTTTTTGATAGTGTTTTGTTGGTTTTTTTTTATTCTGGGTCAGTGACATTTTGAAAAGTAGGGCAAGAGAAAACCAAGGTTACTCAGAGTCCTGTAAAAAGGCCTAACAAAGAATCCATTCATCCTCATAAAAATAAAAATCTGTATTAACTGACCACGTGGTAGAGATAAGAATTTGAAAGCTTGATTAAATCATTAGCGCCTCTGAGCATGAGAGTCAAGATGGGAGCTGGGAGGGAAAACACAGTCTGAAAATTGCAGTACAACTGTCTGTCATGGTGACAGAAGCACATCTGCTCCAAGCTGTGGGTTGTGTGGTCTGGGTGGAAGTGGTGAGTGCTGCACTACAGTCTGGGGAAATATTGGCAAGCATGGAGTTTTGTTATTAATTCAGGAGGAGATTTTACTACTGTTACTAATTTGGGTAGGAAAATAAGCTACACTGCGGCTTGGAAGGCAGCTTGATGGGTTGCACTAGGCAGTGGCTGTAGCTTAGGAAGGGTTTAAGGTGTGCTTAGGTGTGTGCAGAGAAATAACCACCTTGTACTTTCACCAGGCGAGACATTTGCCTAAGAGCTGCCAATGGGAATCAACACTTGCAGTGTCTGGCCCATATTGCATAATGTAGCCCTTCACTAGGGAGAGATTTGGCCATAACAAGATCAAATGTCCTCATCCTAACTCTCTTTTTGTGACCGACCCCAGGAGCAAGTTCCCTAGATCAGTAACAGTAGAGTGTGTTTGCAAGAGCTACAGCTGGCAGAGTCGCTGGCGTCAGGCAAAGTAGTCAATATTTGTTTTCCATTCCTTTCAAGTGCCAGCAATACCAGCCTTGCCTGCCTGATAAAATTGAGCGCAGCTACTCAATAATCACTCCTTAGGTAATTGGAACGGCTCCTGCATATGTATTCAACCAAAGGGTGTGGTTGAGCCCTGTGCTAACATGAAGCCAGTATCTCCATGCTATTTATGTCCTTTTGAGCGTTGAAGTGCTGATTGGTCTGTGTGGCATGTTGTGCTTATTTTCAGTTTCCCAAACAAAACAGAATTTTGAGGTTGCATTTTTGTTCATGGCTTCAAGACTGCCCTTAGGTTGCAGTTCATCGCAATCTCTCTAATACTTAAAAACAAGCACAAAACAATCCAGCAAGTGGGGGAAATAGGCTGTTTCAGCTCCAACAGGATCATAGTAGTGGAGATTAGAGGAGGACTGTTGAAAGATGTGTTAACTAGAGAATGCAAAACAGTCCTCAACACATGTAAGGAGGTCTGTGGATGGGTGGTGGGTTTGGGAGCAGGAGTCTGTATTATCCTTACACAGCTTGCTCTTCTTCACGAGCTGATGAAGCTCTGCACAGCAGGCCCTTCAGGCAATCCTGGATGATGAAAAGCCACCCAGAACTTGGGTCTGTGGTTGCCAGATTCCCAGAGTGATAAACTTTGGGCCACTCTGAGTGGCATTTTCATGGGCAGAGCCACTCTGATAAACTTAATGCCACTCTGAGTGGCATTTTCATGGGCAGAGCAGTCAGGATTTTTGTTTTTTCCTTTTCCCCAAGGGCTCACTATTTTTGATGTCTTTCATCATGCCCAGCCTACAAAAACCTATCTGTTGCTGAGTAGCATTGCACTTGCCTTCTGATGTCAAACTTGCCTTCGTGTTAACCTTTTGTGCAAGTGGGTGCTTTCAGAGACAGAAGAGATGGTTGCTCCGACCCTATCTCCCAGGCCTGTTTCTTCTCGCAAACTGATGGCCTTGTCAGCCTCCAGCTGTGCCGGCCCTGCAGTGGGAGGATTTACCTCAGCGGGGAAGTGGGCACTGACTGCTGCCAGAGCTGCCTTGCCCACCATCTTTCTCCCGGCCTGGCACACTGCCTGACCACCTGCCGCTCCTCAGGGAGCTGTGCTGGGGCCGTGGTGCACCACACGCATCATCCTCCAGGATCCTGCTGGCAGGGCTGGCATCCCAAGGCCCATCTGCCTCCTTGTATGTGGGAGCTTGGATCCTCTGTCTGCCGTTACCCAGAGCCCCATCCTCCACTCCAGCCTAACTCATGCAGGCCCTCTTGCTGCCTGGCACAGCGGGGAGAGGAGTTTGCTCTTGCTGACTCTTTATTACCTCTCCTGTCTCTCAGGGTTTGCTTCTCTGCTGCCTGCAGTGAGACAGGAGCATTGCGCACCAACCCCTGGGGCAGCTGCCTGTAGCCATGCATGGAGGGGTGTAACCTCAGGACCAACACTTCCTGCTGTTACCTCAGGCCAGTTTACAGATGTTTAGCAGGAATGTGTGGTTTTGATGGTGATGTGTCTTGGGAATGGGGTGTTTTTTTGGGGAGGGAGCATGGGCTGTGTTCCATGGGCTGTGACCATGGATGGGAATGGAGAGCTGGTCTTGTCTGCTGCTGCGCTTACTCTTCTTCACCTCTGGGGGAATCAGACTTTTCTTCATCTCTGCTGCCCACAAACCGTGGAGAAAGGCTTTTTTCTCTCTTTAACTCTGCACTGGTGCAAGAAGCAGTTTAAATAATCTGATCTTTGAAACATGGGTTTAACCAACTCCCTATCTCCCTTTGCAACTGCTGGTAGTTTATCACTGCATACTGGTGTGGAGGACCTGGGTGACGAGCTGGATCTCTGCATGACCAGGTCACTCTTTGAGTCCCATTTCACTGGGTTTTTTACTGGGGCATGAGTTCCAGTGCTTTCTTCTTCTTCTTCCCTCCTATTCTAAGACCCAATGTGCCCTTAGTGGTCAGATTACTGATCAGTATACCCTATAGAAGGCCCAGCACTGGAAAGGATATAGAGGGTATATTCCCCAGTGACAGCCTAATAACTCTCCCCAGCCCTTCGGTTACGCAAAACATCCCATTCCTTGGCTTCACCTACAGATCTGTATTTATCACCTAACCCCAGCCTCCATTGGCCTCTTCACCCAACCCCATTAATGGCTTTTCCCAAATTTCAAGATGGATCTTGTGCTGACGATAACCTTGAGTCTTTCAAGAAACACTTTAAGAGAGGACCGAGTTATTCTACATGTATTACTCTGTAGAATTATGTGTTTATACCACTGCTTGCCTTTATTGAGCTTTTGAGAAAGCCTTTATTAGTTGGTCTTTGCTGTATTAAGAAAGAAGTATGCTTGCTGGTTGTAGAGGTCCTTGCAGTGCAAGCAAGAAAATACTAGCTCTAAAATAAGAATTGAAAAAAAGCAATATTAAATATCGCTTAATACCTGACCTTAGTGAGATGGATGCCATGTATCTTTTTGAGAAAGAGAAATAAAACCAGATAATTTTTTCCATTAACCAGTTTTTCTTCTTCCCCCTGCCCCCCCCTCCCCCAGTGCAGCGAGAGTTTACACAGAAGAAAACCTTCACTAGCTGGATAAATTCAATATTGGCAAAGGTAAGAAGGGGATTCTTTAAGAAAGACATGCCTTTTGCCTTTTTGCTTCAGAGGTGCTGCTTGGAGATCAAAAATTTTAGGAATAAACATAAAAGATTATTAGGCGCTGCCTGGAAAAATTAGCCTCTGGAAAGCATTTGTTTTATAGGTGCAACAGCATTGTTTTGGTGGTTGTCCAAGGACATTTATAAGGTGTTTTGTAAGAAGAGAATGGTTATCTTCCTTGCTGATGTGGTGAAACAAAAAACTTGTGCTGGATTCTGGCACGTGTTTTGGGGTTTTATGGGGTTCTGCATTTGTGCTTGGGATTGTCCTGACTCAAGCGCAGGGCATTGCACCTTTCCCTTTGTCAGAGTTTTGGGGTCTTTTGCCATATGCCTCCTTGGAAAGTACAAATGAGACCTAAATAACCCTTATAAAAATACAGAGGTAAGGCAAAGGGGGATACAAGACAAATGTAATAATGGGTTTTTAGAAGCAGGATATGGCTGGTTAGATGCAGGATTTATATTTCACTGTATTGAAAAATTAAAGGGTGCTAAGATTTTTTTTTTTAACAGCAGAGTAACCTGTGATGTTCTGTTGCATGTTGAATTCAAAATGACAAAAGGTGGTGTGACAAGCGTGGAAATTTATTTTGCAGCATACGTCTCCTTATGTTATCTCAGACCTCTATACAGACATACAGCAAGGACATTTGCTTTTGGATCTGTTGGAAGTGCTTTCAGGTCAACATCTGGTAAGACAGAGTAATAAGAGTATTACCTCAGTCCTTCATCAAATCCAGCAAAGATTTCTAGATATGCTTAAGTGTAACCCTATGATTGATCCCTCTGGATTCATAGAGCTTTTTGCAAGTAACTTGTACCACTGACCCTGAAACACACTGAAATAAGTTGATCCGAAGTAATTCGTGAATCTTTGCAGGACTTCCCTTATCAAAATATAATATGAGTTCTTACAGCTGAGGAAGTAACCTGTTCTTTCTGCTTTACAGCCACGGGAAAAAGGATTTAATGTCTTCCAGTGCAGAAGTAACATAGAAAATGCTTTGACATTTTTAAAGAGCAGATCAGTGAGTATTAACTTCCAAATTCACAACTAAAGCCAGTTTAGCTGGTGGAACATTTTCTTTGTTAACAATGATCCTTTTTTTTCCTGTAGCTCAAGCTCATAAATATTCATGTTGCTGACATTATTGAAGGAAAACCTTCCATTGTGCTTGGCCTAATTTGGACAATTATATTTCATTTTCATGTAAGTATTTCAGCAATGTAAGAGAATTTTAGTAGAGGGGAGAAACACAAAAATGTGTTGACTTAATGTGGTTGAAAGATGAGTTAGTACAAAGGAGAAGATTATATTCTGACATCTGGAAGTGATGGCTCAGGGAGGAGATGCACCAGTACGTATCAGTCTTTCGTGTGTCTCTTAGCTGCTTCACCAATGCAATGATGGCCTTACAGCCTGATTGATGAATGGTATCTAGCTGCAAATGGTAAGAAGAAAAGATACTGAGTTTTTTTTTTAAAGTAGCCAGATAAAAAATAGACCAGACTTCGCCTGTAATAATGTGTAGGCTAATACAGCCTGCATTCAAACCCTTTCTTGCAGCAACTTTGTTGGGGGGGGTTGCAAGAAACAGAGACTAGAGGGACCAGATAATGCAAATATAGATGTCTGATTTTATGTGGATTGAAGAGTTTCACATTGTGGTCACTTGTCTACATCCAAGTCAAAGATGTACCAGCTGGAGGCTGAACGCTTACATGCAGAATTGTTTTGGCAGGCACCTTACAAGTGCCAGTGCCTGAAATAACATGGAGGCTGTCACAGTGATGTGTCTTTTACAAGATACCAAGCTTGTATCTTGCATAGCATGAGTTCATGGCAATCTTTGAAAGCACGTGGATTGCTTTAATCATGTTGTAGGACAATAGAGGATGGCAGAGCCAAACTGTCTTCTAGCAAGAACACAGCAGTCAATTAACATGGGCATGCTGGGTGTGACTGGAGCTCAGGAGAGCACTAGGAAGCAAAGTTATTTTAACATTATTGTAGCCTACATTTTTCTTGGTAAAGGTACTTTGGTGTTGAAGATTGTTGTACTGCACGTAGACTGTGCATTATTTTTTTATCAAAACCAAGCTTCTCTAATCAAATGCAGATCTCTGAGGTCTGTTGAGATCTTTCCTGCACTCCAAGTGAGCAGGCAAACTCTGGGCATGCCTAGAACATGACCCTGTTGACAACACAAAACACAGCTGCCAGGGGCTGCTTTCACTGCTAAGAAGAGTAGAAAAGTGCATTGAGTTGAGAGGTCCATCACTGGTACCCATATGGAAGTCTTTGGATGAATATTTCCTGCCAGAATTCACCTGAAGATGGTAATACAGCAAGAAATAATTTAGATTGAACAGATGAAAACACCTGATCTGATCTTTGGGGGCAGAGTACTACTGTTACAGCTGTGATTGAGTTATTTCTAATTGTCTGTGATTTTCTGCCATTGTTGTCATTGTAATTTTTCACTGAAGCCTGATTAACTCTCCCATCATCTCTGATAGATTGAAGAACTTGCCAGGACACTTGCTTGTGCTTACAGTCAGCCTTCACTTGGTTGTTCAAGTGCTATTGACTCCTCTCCAAAGGCAAGCAGACCAGCTAAGAAAAGTACTAAGATTAAGGAACGGTGGAAGATGTCCGCTACAAAGGCTCTTTTGTTGTGGGCGAAAGAACAGTGTTCACTGTAAGTTTCATCCAAGACTTACAAATAATATGTTCCACATTGTATTTACTGTTTTCCTCTAAATGTGGTGATATTTCCCTGTTTTTTTAAACAAATTAGTGACAGCTTAGCAAAAAATCCTTTAGATTTTTCGATGTTGTTACCAGTACTTTTAGCGTCAATCAGGCCTGAAATGTTTTGATATAAGCTCTTTAAGTATAATAATGTGAAGCTAATCCTACTAATAAAATACCACAATTTAAGTTGAGTTGTTTGGCTTTTCTCTTTTAGGAGCTTCTGTGTAGTAAGTCCAGTGGAATGTTTACTAGTCTTAATCCTCATGTTTGGCACTGGTTCACAAGTCTCAATTCTTTTTATTCTTTCCTAATGGAAAATGTATGCTCTCTGGGTTTCCTACATCTTGTGTTTCCCCGTCAAAACACTGCATTGCTTGTTTTTCAGCAATATTGCTGTCTGTCCTTTAGCATCCTTTCGGAACTGTGATTGTGTTGAATGATTTTGTTATCAGTGCATACTGTAGCTTTTGGTAAAAGGAACAAATCTTGTAAGTCCTGGCCCATTGTTCTGTAACTAATTTGATCACTTGAAACCCCCCTTCTTTTCCATTCCATAACAAACTCATAACATGGATGCTGTTCCTGGAAAGTTGTCCCGGAATTCACTGTGGTTTGTGGAGCTGGACACCTCAGAGCACTGTCCAGGCACCACTTAATAGATGTTTTAAAGACACTAAGCTAAATAAGGGACAAAATAATTTTCTTGCAGTGGTAGATCAGTTTTAAGGTCTGTATTTTCTAAAA
Source organism: Psilopsiagon aymara (assembly GCA_024733675.1). Lineage (NCBI taxonomy): Eukaryota > Metazoa > Chordata > Aves > Psittaciformes > Psittacidae > Psilopsiagon > Psilopsiagon aymara. The sequence goes on along the minus strand of JANRGW010052143.1, from coordinate 32,934 downwards.
TGTCAGAGGTGATTCCAGTACTCAGTGCCTTTACAGGCAAATATCTACATGTTCTTCAGTGCTTTGCTAGTTGTTTTTCCATCCCATAGAATACATTGATACTGAGCTCCAATGTGATGTTCAGAAAGATGTTAGATCAACAAGAGGTCATCTTCAGAATGCAAAATAAGATAAAAAAAACCTGAGTAATTTTGCAAAAAACTATAAAATATGTAATTGTAGCAATTGGCAATATTGGCTCCATTGTCTGATGAAGCATCTGCGGAAGTTCTCAATAACTCTTTACATTTGGTTTATACTCCATTTTCTTGAATGTATGTTGTATTTCTAAATTTTTACTTAGCACATCTGAGGTAACAGACTATAACATTTTGTTTCTAATCATTTTGGGGATAGGTACGGCTCTATCAATGTGGCTGATTTCAAGTCAAGCTGGAGAAGTGGACTCCCTTTTTTAGCCATTATCCAGACTTTACGACCAGGGCTCGTTGATTTGGAGAAGGCAAAAGCTAGAAGCAATAAAGAAAACCTGAAAGAGGCTTTCAGAATTGCAGAACTGGAGCTGAATATTCCACGGCTTCTTGAACCTGAAGGTATATAATTTGCCTTTTTTGATCATTGTAATCAAGAGTGAGATTAATATAATTCTGTATGTGTGGACTTGTAATACAGGAAAAGAAAAAGACTGCTTAAGTTTGAAATGGAACATTGATCTTTACTGTAGTGTGCAAACCTGAAGTTCTTTATATTATAACACAAACTGCACTTAGGATTTGTAGGAGTTTTGAATTGGTAGTAAATGCAGGAGCAATATGCATAAGAAAGGATATGAAACTTTTCTGTTCATGGGAGAAACTTTTTCAATTGTTAATCATGCTATATTAAAATATTCCCAAGGAAAAAAATTGTTACATATTAATTTCTGTCAATGGTATGTTAACTGAGATGCTGCAAAATAAACATGTTTATGGTAATGTGTTTTAGTAACTGCAGCATAGCGTGTAATTATGTGATAAGGCCTAGAAGCTGCATGATTATGTAAATGGTGTATTGGCTCTTGTAGATGTTGACATTATGAATCCAGATGAAAAATCCATCATGACTTATGTGGCTCAGTTTTTGCAATACTCCAGGAATTTGCCTGAGTCTGAAGAAGACATGCAGGTATGTCATATGATTTATCACTGAGGCACTTTAAAATGAACGTGCATCATGAATGTCAAGAATATCAGTACTGTCTCTGTCCAGTTTCTAACTTAACTTCATAACAGTCAGATAGTAGATCTTCTGATTCAGCTATTGACAGGGCTGAATTGGCTTGAATCTTCTGATGCTGTTTTGTGGTAGTCAGGACTCAATGTGATAGATTTTTGATGATATAGGTGGAGTTGCTGTGCAGGTTGTCTTGTTTTTTCATTTAGCTATTACAAAGGACATTTTTAAGCCTGGTTGTCTTCATGTGTGCTCTGAAGTCTAGTCTGTCTACCTCTAGGGTAGAGGCAGACATTTGTAAATGTGCAAACAACCGACTTTAAATTTAATAGCTCACATGTAAAGTGGACAGAAATTGTCTCTCACAGATTACACTGGTTGAAAAAACTTGTTTTTGTTCCCTATATTCTCCTGTAAGAGTTTATACATCAAGTAGTTATTCACATATCTCCATACTGATAACCTCCTTTCAGCAGGACTGCAATCAGTCTCTTTTCAGATGCCTTTATATATCAAGGTGCCAGGTTTGAAACTTTGGCCTTGATCTATAATAGTGGCTGACCCAAAATTCATTAGTGTCCTAGGAATTACTGTTTTTTTTTAAATAGCTTTGAACAGGGTTTATCATATGCTCAATATGTGCTGTTTTATGACACAGTGTAAATTAAATCAAGGCTTTCAAAATGGGAAAATTAAATTTTCTGTTCTAATTACCAGGAAACAGTAAGAGAGGCCAAGAGCTGGTTGGCTGCGCAGAAGAATAAGTTAGCGAAGTTGCTGATCGACACAGAGAATGAAACATATTGTCAGAAGTACAAAGTAAGTTGTGTTTCATAGTTAACTGCTTCTGTGAAAAGAATATGTTTCTGGGAACATTTTAACTATTTTTCATCTTCATTGCCTAAACTGAAGCATTAAATAACCTTTTAAACAAGAGCTGGAAATCTGACAATGAATTTGATAAGTGCCCTCATCTGACTGAGGGCATGTATCAAGGGAAGGTAGGATAAAATCCTTATTGTTAGGAAAAAGATATATGCTGCTTGATTTCTGAACAGAGAAAGTGTTTTTTTGGGGTTTTTTTTTAGAGATTAAATTAGTGTCTTAATTGGCATAGTTGAAGACTTGGACAAAGCTCAACACATAGGTCCTTTACAAGGTTACCTTCACCACTTCTGTGATAATAATAACAGTATTTTTACCTAACTGATGTTGAGTAGTAGTTGAAATGTTTGCTGTAGATTGTATTGAAGTAAAATTTCCTTTAGTTTATATTGCAGCCAGAGTTTGTAATAAAATGGCCCATGGGGGACGGTGAGGGGAGGAATTTTCCCCTTCTCTTGGTGGGAGGGAACCATGTCTTGACTGCACTGACATTATATTAAATCCAGATTTTGCTAGTGAATGGCACCTATAATTGCAGACACAAATACTGCCTGGAGACAGCTTTGCTTCTTTTCTTTCGTCTTGCCTTTCTGTACATCATGCCCTTTGAAGTTAATGGGAGTCATACCAACTTCTTCAAACGCAGTGCTTGTCTTCATGAGCTTGTATCTGAAGTCTTCTTCTGTGAATTAATCTTTCTTTTTATCCCTAGGAAATGATGTCATTTATGGAAGCGCTTAACCAAGGAAAAAAACCCTTTCTGCCTGTGTTGTCATCAAATAGAAGTGAAGCTGAGCTGAGTGAAGAACAGCAGCAGATAATAGAGGAGTGGGATAAACTGATCTCTCAGGTTAGAGGCATTTTTAGCTCACCTTGTTATCAGCATGAGCATGTTTGATGGAGAAGCCTAAGTCTATCCCAGAAACTTGCACGGAGAGAAGTGGGGAGGTGATAACTTTATTTGGATTGGTAAAAGAAGTATTGATCCTGAACCTGAAGTCCAGACAAACTGAGTGGTGTACAGTGCCTGAGAGGAGGCAGAGGATGACTTTGTATTACCCTTCTGAATCCTGAGCCTCAGGACTCTGAAACCTCTGCAAAATGTGGCCTGCAGCTGATTATCTTTAAGCACTCTTCTGATCAAAGTTTTTGGCCTATCTATGCTTTAAAGATTCTTTTGGGACATAATTATGGCTCAGATAATGATGCAGCTAGCAGAAGTGTGTTAATATATTCTTTCCCATGGCATGGATAGTGGTACAGTGAAATCTGGTTGGTCAGTGCTTTACAATGAGTTTGACTCTGTCACCTCTCTCTGCCATGAGTGCGGATGTAGTGGGCCTTGCTGGTAATGCTCTTTATGGAATGTTGTTCCTCTGTCAGGCCCATGATGAAGGCTGTCCGGAGCATCCCTGTGTCGCCTCTGTTCTGCAACTAGTTTACTGTAAATTTCACTGTTACTGGGCCTTGAGATGGTCACCAGCCAAGAATACCAACTGCCAAATTTTCTATAGTATTTACAGAGAATACAGGCTGTAGAGCAAACCTGGATCTCAGGTAAAGATAGCTGATTAGCAGCTGACTTCATTGGAAGCTCCCTTTTCTCAGTGGTGACAGGTGGTGTTTTGTTTTGTTGCTTTTTTTTTTTTCCTGGGGTGTTTTGAGCGTCGGCTTGTGGAGTTTATATCAGTATCTTACGGATGGGAAAGACAATAATAGTGAGAAATTTAATCATTTGGTTTTCTTTTTAAGGTTAATGAATGGAAAGTGAAACTAGACCAGATGTTGCCCTCCCCTCTGGATAGCATTGAGGCTTGGCTTCAGGAAGTAGAACATCTGGAGGCAGAAGATTTGCCTGATTTACAAGACCCATTTAAAGCAATGTTTGTCTTCAGAGAAATCATTGTAATATTTAAGGTATGCTGATCACAATGGAACATTCTGCCGCAGTCTGACCTAGCAAAGCACTTGCTATGGAATCGCTGTTTGACATTTAGGTAGCGGTGGGTATATGTTTATCTTCTGAAGATTAAAAGCTCTTAGGAGCGTACCTTTGAACAATGAGGAATGTAATGAAGTAACTGCATAAGTCTATAAGGAAGGTTTTTGACTTCACTGGAGTGAAATTAAATTTGAATACTATCTGAATGAGTAAACTAAGATATTCTTTTTTATGTGGTTCCTGCAACTCATTTGTTTGTTAGGTAGTAACACAGGGTAATTGCATCGTTATCTTTAAATCTATGCTTATTGCATGCCTGTTCAGAAGAGCACTTGGGCTCAGGGTTACATTCCAGTGAGTTCATGAAGTTTGTGTGATGAAAGTTAAGTATTTGCTGAATCACTCTGTAATTTCATGCAGAGCAATAGGAGGTATTTTGATAGCCATGCAGGTGATTTATTCTTATCTTTTAATCATTGCACTGATAATAGTTTTAATGTCCTTTTGAGTCAGAAAAATTAGAAAAGAGTAGATGTGTTGATGCCTGGTTGATCATCATAGTGGTGTAGTTGGTGTTTTTTACGAACGGGGAGAAGCTGGGTGTTTTCGTGACATGTCCTTAAAGAGAATTTGAAAGAATGGGAAATAGAGGTTCTTGAGTGGCTTTGTGAAGTCACTTCTTTGTACCATTGCTAGTCAGTTCCTCATATGAGAGTTGTTTTTTAACTGGTAACAGGTTCGCCAGACTTTATCCATTTTATCTATGATTTTTATTGTTTAGCCTCGGTAGTTCTGGCATTTCTAAGAATGAGATAGAGATATCATTGTTTTAGGGGTTTCTTTTTTCCCATTGAACATGTATATAAAATCATTAAGTTCCTTAAGAAGAAATCCAAGACACTTAATTCCTGTCAAACCCACTTTTCCTAATAGGAAGACATTCTGCTGAGAATTCTCCACCCCAAACCGCACCTTTCCTCTAGTTAAGTCTTCCACTATGTCTCATGTCGGGATCTTGTTGCCAAGGTGGTGCCTTAAATGGAAACTTTACTTTCTCTTAAGATCCGTCACATTACCCACCAACATTTGTAACTGGCTGACTGTAATAGTTTTAAGACTACAAAATCAAGGATTTAAAATCTGTGCGCTACTTTTGGGGTTGAGGGCTGCCCCAGGATGTAGCCATTTCCCATTAACGTGTTTTTGGCAGGTTGTATCACATAGAAAGGAACTTTAAACATACTTCTTTTTATGCCACTTATGAATATGCTTAATTCTGTGCAATACATTGTATGTTTGATTTTTACATAAGGAATTTGGTGCTCGGACATGTGCCTGTAAAATATTTCCCAGCCATGTGAAACCTGCCATCAGAAGATTAATGTGATATGCCATCAGCATGGTGTTAGATGGAAATTTATTGAGCAATCAGATAAAGTATTAAGCAATAGGAGTGACATAATAGGTTTATTTGGGCATCCACAGCTTCTCTGGGCAACATATTCCAGTATCTCAGCACCCTCACAGTAAAGAATTTCTTCCTTTAAACTAAATCTGTCCTCTGTTAGCTTAAAGCCATTCCTCTTTGTCCCATCACAGCCTGCCCTAATGAAAGTGCAGAAAACACTGATAGGATGGGTAGTGTTGATTAACGTTTCTTAACTAGAGGCATAGTGCTAAGAGGAATCAGGCAGTACTGCACTAAATATGCACTTTACGAGGTGATGAGAGAAATATTTGTGTTGTACTTTTATGAGTAAAGACACTGAAATATTCTCTTTTTCTGGCTAGGTCTTAATAGTTTTCACCCTAATGGCAGGTGACTTGCTGATTCCCAGATGTAATACTCAAGAATTAACATGAAAGGCTTACCATGTCTTTTTCTCCCCAGGGCTTGATGGATTGTTTTGATTCTCACTTGGATGCCCTTCAATCATTTAAGAATGAAGATGAGAAGAACATCCCACTAGTCCTGCCTGAAAAGTTAGAGGAAATGAAAAGAAGGTTGTGATCTTTGTATTCCCGCTGCTTTGACTGTGTCATATTCTAGCTCTGCTACTGACTTGCTCTACTGTTCTGAAAAAAGCATATCATTTATACATGTGTTGCAGGAAAAGAGCATTTTCCATCTAAGCACAGATTAACTGTTAAGTGGAACAGGCACTTACTTATTTACTCACTTATTGGTCCAGTGAATGTCTAATTATGTGTACAGAATGGAGCTCATCAACAGGACCTTTTCAAATGCCTTTTTCGAGTATGGATAGGAAATATCCATTGGGGGTGGGAAACAGGAATATTTTGTAAGTGAAAATTTCTCAGGGGGATTTTGAAATTTCTAACTTGCATCTTTTAAAATCACTGAGATCTACAGATTGTGCAGCCCCATATATCTGTGGGAGGATATTTAAAAAAATGACCAGTGAGTATATGTCCATAACCTGAGACACTTTGACGTACAGATGGCAGATGCTCCTTTTCTGGACATTTAAGGTTTTTCATAAATTGAGCGGTCAATATTGACTCAAAATTGTTGCTACTTAAAAAAAAATGAACTGTCGTTATCTTAAAATTTTACTATTATTTTATCAAAATAATGTTTACGTATACTTAATTCTGGGTTTTTATGCTAAAAACCTTATGCATTAATGCTTTCTATATCCAATGATTTTGAATCAACTTTTAGAATATTTCACTGTTTGCAGATTCAGCAATATTCGTTTCACAAACTTCAACACCTTTCTTGAATACCACTATGGCCTGTGCTCAGCTTTAGCCAATGAGGTGATGTTGAAGCTAAATATCTGGGACATGAAATATGGTACAAAGGAGTCTGTGGAATCACTGCTGGAAAGTTGGAATGTAAGTTTAAAACACACCCTGACAATAATTCTTCTTACCACCTCTCTTTGAGTCAAATTTGTGTCTGTCTTCATCGGAAGGTACTACAGTAGTTGATAGAAGAATGGCAGGCTTATGAAATCTGGGATTTGTATAAAGAAGGGCAGGTAGACTCCCATAGAGGATTTCTTTCCCCACCCCAGCATCTTCCCATTTTACTCTTTCTTTAGTTTGGAGAAATAGAGCAAGCTGTGACTGTAATTTTCTCTCTGTCCTTTTTTTATTCTTTATTGTGAAGAATTCTTTCTTTATAGATTATAGAACCAGCAGTAGCAGCCCTTCCCTAGCTTAAATCAACACAAACCTCTCTGTGTAGTTCTATAGTTCCTATTTTCAAAGCCAACTATCATTCACGATGCTGGCTAATACTGCATTTTGCTGTTGCCTTTTCCTTTTCCCAGCTTCCTTACCTCCGTATGCTTCATAGTGAGTAAGAATTGTCTTGGTTCATTTCGTGCTTAGCTCAGCTTCTGGGCTCAAGTTATTAAAATGATGCCGCACGTAGGCTTACAGGAGGCTCTGGATTACCCTACCCCAAATATTGACAAAGCATAGTGCATAAAGAACAGAGGCAGAGATGTGAAAATGATATGCCATCAATTTTATTCCACTTCTAGGTAATGGGACTCTTTGTGAATTCTATTTTAAGAGTTTCTCAGAGGCTTTTCAGAGTGGCACATCACTAGTTAAATTAGTGAGAATTTCACCAGCCTTAGAACTGTGGAAGGAGACCGCAAGAGGTTATATAAATATCGGTTTTTCTGAGCAGTATTAACCTTCCCTGTGGTGAGATGGGAGTACGGGCTTAAATCTGTGCCGAGTTTCTTTATTCAGTTGGTTTCATAAATACTTAATCATGTTATTTCTACAGTTCTGGTTCATGGTTCATGTTATTTCTACAGTTGTGCTCTTTCTCAAGCTGATAGGATATAGAGATTTCCCAAGGAGTTTAAGGCTTGTTGCTGGCTCTTCTTCTGGTCCCGTGATGTGCAGTTGTGGCTGAGTGGTGGTGTGGTGGCCCAGGTTTGTCATGGTTACAGCAGAGGTTGTCCTGTAGCCTGCTAGATAGAGCATTTGTAGAAATGAGGAGCTCTAGCATGAGATGCCACTCAAAGTGGGGCTGAGGAACAACCCTCCTTCCCTGGGTTGAATATTCAAAGCAGAAGTCTTCTCCTCTGCTCCCATTTCTTCCTCTTTCACGCTTTCCATCCCCAGTTTGGACCTTGCCTGATCTGTGGTAGGAACTAGGCATATCAGTATTTCTGTGCATGCAGGGAAACCTACCTTATTTCACTAGGCATATCAGTATTTCTGTGCATGCAGGGAAACCTACCTTATTTCACTTTTGTGACATAAGTGACTAAATTCTGCCTGACTTGTTGTAGATGCCATTTTTAAGTATTGCCCTAGGGCTGTAACTTTTTGAAATAAGCAACCCTGACTTGTGCAAAGCTATGACTCAGACAATGGCATTGAGGAATTAATATTCTCATCTAAGTTACTCTCTGAATGTGCAGAAAAAACCCTAGGTCTGTTTAAGACTACAGGGTGCAAATAAGTTGCTGAATGGGCTTTGCTCAGTTCACTTTTAAAGGCAGGTTTTAGGCTCGTATTTAAAAAAAGAAAACATCCTAAGCTGCATTTCCTACCTAGTTTTATGTAGGTTAGTGTTACCCTTGCCAATTACTTTTCCCTTTGAGCAGAATTTCATTGAAGAAAAGAGACTTGAAACAGAACTAGAAACTGCTACTCACATCTGTGAAGATTTGAAAAACAAGAACATAACTGGTCCTGACTTAGGTAAGTTTGTGCACCTAAACTGATATGAAGACCTCTTTTTTTTAACTGATGTGCTGTCACGAGTTTTACTTCCCTCTTATATTTTGTGTAAAATACTGCTTCTATGTAATTAATCTGTTTCAAAACATATAACGCTATTCCCTATTTGATGTCCTAGCTGGAAATCCTCAAGAAATTAGCAAACTGTTTAAGACAGTGGAGTCAAAGATTTGTGTGTGCAGAGATTATATTTCCAATGTAAATACCACTCTACAGAAAGTCCTGTCTTCCTGGAGTAATTATACAGAAAACATCCATTTGCTAAAGACGTGGCTGGAAGAAAAACGAAATGAGCATCCAAGTGAGGTAATGTAATGACAGGGATACTTGGAAGCATCCTGGATGGAAAACGTTCTGTATGACAGTGGTGATTGTTGTTTCTTTTCTGTTCCTTGTTTTGGAAATAAACTCCTGACAGAGTTCGGCTTTAAATTATTTCAATGCCTCTGTCTAGATCCCTGCTGAGATCCTGGCAAAGTGGAATTTGGTTCATGGTTCCTTAAATGAGGCTGGTAACTATCTCATTGAAGTCAGTAAAGAACAAGTTGGATCGAGTATTGCCAAAGAGCTGAAGAAATTGAACAGGAGATGGGCTAAGTTCATCAAGAGAACACAGTTTGTAAGTTTACTAGTTTTCTGGACTTACCAGCTTGCTAATCAGAGACAAATAAATCTTTCAGTCAACTCAGTATTGCTAATTTTAAAATGGGAACAGGGAATACATGAGGGCATTCCGTTCTTAAGTCTTTGTGACTCAGTTAAATGTTCTTTATATCACATTGGAAAATGTTCAGATTTTTAAATAGAATATTTTAAACCACTTATAAAAGGAAATCTTTTTGCAGAATAAAGCTCTTTATTCAGTTTTAGAGATGGAAGTAATCAATTTTTTTAAGAGCTTGTGAGCCTTTGCTAAATTTTATAACCTCTGCTTCAGCTAGTAGAAGGAAATTATTGCAGCATACATGTTTCTAGGGTTGTGCCACGTTACACCAGCTCACTTGACAGGTTTTTAGGCAGCTATAAATTCCTACACAACATGCTTAATGTTGCAAATATTACATTTCCTATACTGTTTTCACAAGAATGACATTTTCATTCTGCCTGGGAATATTTGAGCTCTTAATTTTCTAAGTTGAGCCTTTCACTGACCTTTATTAAAGGTACTGCTGTGACATTAAATGGTGGCAAAAGATTACAATATCTTTGTAGGTGAGCTTAGTGAGAATGCAAGAAGATCAAAGGAAACATATTCCCTAGGGTGGGGGATATCCAGGGTGTCCTAGAAAAACCCTTAGTAAGAGGTGCTATTAGGAAATACATTCATAAAGCAGAGATAAAAGGCCTCTTGCACCCTTACAAGGCCTTAAAGACTTCGTGAGTTATTTTTCTGTCATTTCTTTGGACATTATGGCTATAATATGGGTATTACTTACCTTTTTATACAAAAAGGCTAGGGCAAATTCTTGAGCTTGCCCTGTGACTGCTGTACCATTAAACTGTTAGCATGCTCCCTGGTCTTGATTTGACCAGCACCAGGCGGGGGATGCTGCAGCCAAGGAGTTGTTCTCCATGATAGTGTGGCTGTGGCTGCTTGCTTATAGGGGAGTGGAACAGGTTGTGCCATTCCACTTGCCCTCTAGGTTGAAAAACTGAACATCACATGCTTTATGCATTTACTTCTCCTTTGATCCCTGTTGGGTGCAACAGCTGGGAAGTAACCTATGAGGTGACTGTGTGTTACAGGAAGGTAGTAGAGAGACACATGAACTGATGACGGGAATGAACATCTTACCCTGCTCTTTGTTTATAGCTTGGTGAAGAGAGCACAGATACTACTGAAAAGACCAGAGAAGTTCCAGGGACCTTGGAGAAAATAGAAGAGCTCCTCGGTGGGGTGGACAGCTGGATGGCAGAGACGAGGAGCCTGCTTAGTGAGATCAGTCATGAGGGGCCTTTGGAGCCTGAGACGGAGGAACATCTGCAGGTGAAAATGGAAATACACTGCTTAAAATACTTGTTTGTCAGATTCTCATCTTTCAGCATGGAATTCATGGCTGGAATAAAATGAGCCATCATCAGTGAAGTAGAAGTGAATGTGGATTTTGTGCTGTAACATTGGTAAAAAAAACCAAAGCAATGCTAGTGCTTTGTTATTTTTCAGGATCGCTCCCAGATGAGCTATAAATGAACATCAGTGTGTCCAGGTGACAAGCAGATGCCAGTGAAGTGCCGTTGGTGCCTCTGATTGGCAGCTTGCTCTTGAGGGATATTGATTACTCCCTGCCCAGCACATTTGCAGAAGTCTAAAACTCTGCAGGATGTCAAGCTGAGAATTGCCCCTTGTCATACAGCCCTTTCTAGCACCTACCTTCCAGTGCAGGGAGGGCATTTGAGGCAACTTCGGCTGTATTGAAGGCTTTCCTGTCAAAAACTGGAATACTTGAAGTATTTTTGGGAGCATGCTGGGTAATTTGTGTATCTCAGTGCATAGACAGTTGCTCTACACATTCACAGTGAGCACTGATGAATTTCTTCTACTAGTCTCCATTGCTTTCCATGTTTGTCTGCCAGGGATTACCCTCCACCCCCCACCCCCAGCAGATGGCGGGTGGCAGTATGTACATATAACTTGTTAGCTTCAGTACGACGTCAGATTTGTTTTCTTCACTTATCAGTGAAGGTGAGACTGAAGAAAGATGCCAACCTTAGCATTAGAGAAGCTGGAGCACTGTCTTAAGTTGCCTTTTGCTAATTCTGCAGCAGGGACAGTATAATCTAACAGTAGGAAGATGACCACCACAAGGGAGGTTTCACTGGAGCTATTCTTAAGTGCTAAAATTAAGCAGAAATCTTCTTTGGTACTTTAAATCCACTTACAGTAACTGTGAATCAGAATTACTGTCAGTTTACTTTTGGTTTGTGCCTTCTTGCACTGTTTAGTTGACAGAATTATTAGTGTGAGCCTACAAAAAGAATCTATTAATAATTTTGTAATTATGAGCATATGTTTATAAAATAAGCCTCATTTTGCAGTGTAACACTAGTTTGTTAAATAACAATGATGTAACTAAATACAGCCTCCAAAACCATGACTGTTATTGTATTTCCATGTCTGTGAGCAGAAGAGATCATGTTGCTTATTACCTGTGGTACAATAGGTGGAAATCTAGAATAAAGCACTGATTATCATTAGAAGAATGCTAACTGACAACTTCAAACAGGAAAATGTGTTGAATATTCATAGGTCAAAACAGCTCTAAGAACGACATTTCATGATAAATATTCAAACACTGCACACGACTTTTGCATGCAAAATATTCAGCTGCTTTCTGCTTTTTAGTACTGAATGCCACAAGAAAGTCAGAGCCTTAATAGGTGCTTACTTTTGGATGACTTCATGATCAAACAATGCATATCCAAATGTGTGGTTTATGCATTCATTTGGAAAGCTATTTGGATGAGAGCGCATGTTTAAAAAATACTTGTAATTGGCTCTGAGGCAAAGACGTGAGAGAGATCACATTGACAGACTCAGCAAACAGAATCCCCTGTGGATGGCAGCAAATGTCTTTCTTTACACAGAGATTTTGCAGTGCAACACACTCACCACAATTGGAATATAAGATTTTTTATTTGACCAAATATTGATCATCCATCATCAAGACTGGCTTTTTCATTCAGTTCCTTTAAACAAAATGACATAAATGCCATAGAGGCTTCTAATGCTTTTCATTCAACCAGAGCTTGGCTGCAAGGGGAACTTCATGCCAAGAACAAGTTGTGGCAGCAGAAGAGAGATTGCAATCCCTGACACAAAATGTTTCAAGTCAGTTGTCCCAACAGCATTCTTATGCTGGACTGCAGGCACGAATTAAAGAAGCCAAGGACAAAATAGAGGTACAACTTTTTTATTGTTTCTGTACTTTATACACACAGACATCTCATCTCTAATTTTAGCATTATGTGATTATGAAGACTCCTTGTCAGTCATGTGAAATAGAAAAGGCTTTATACTGTTGGAATTGTTCTCCCAGGCTCTTGCTGGGGCAAAACCAGGAGCATTGCAAAGATCAGTATCTCAATCAAAAAAACTTGAGTGATGTTATGAAGCAATAGCTTTATGTAATTACTGACACTCAGGGATGTTCTGAAAAGTCTCTTTCTTCCAAGGCTGTCATGGGTGACATGAACAACATCTTGTCTAAATCTGAGAAGAGACCCGCAGAGAAGGAGACTTTGCACAATTTTGAAGAATCCCAGAAAGAACTGGAGGCCTCCATTTCAAAGGCTGAGCAACTTGTCAGTCAAAAGTTCAGTCCTGAAGAATCTGTTTCAAGATACGAGGTGGGGTTGTTTTCTAGATAGATGAATCTGAGTATTTCTTAGTGCTGTTTAGTCTCTAAAAAGCTAAGGCACCACAGCTAGAAATGTGTCTGCTTTTTTCCAGTTCCTTACTAATGCTTTTCTCGGCTTTTTGATTTAACACTATTAGCAGTATGTTATCTTGGCAGACAGTTTGGAGAGGGGCTTTATACAAGACTGTGTATTCATAAGACAAGGGGTAATGGCTTTAAACTGAAAGAGGTTAGATATAGATGAAGATACAAGGAAGAAATTATTTTCTGTGAGGGTGTTGAGACACTGGCACAGGTTGCCCAGAGAAACCTGGGCTGCCCCATCCCTGATGGTGTTCAAGGCCAGGTTGAATGGGGCTTTGGGCAACCTGGACTAGTGAAAGATGTCCCTGCCCATGGCAGGGGGGATTGGAACAAGATGATCTTAAGATCCTTTCCAGCCCAAACCTCAGTGATTTTGTGATTATGTAGAAATGTCAGTCTGCATGGCAGTTAGTTCAGGACCGTCTTAAATTACTCCACCACCCCATCAGAACTACTTATCTTCTGAACTACAGCCATTTTTATTGCTTGATTAATAATTACGATTCCCATCAAGAATACCATGCCTGAATTCCTGGACAGGTTTTTAAAGTGTTATTATAAATACTGAATCTTAAGGTCCCTTCCAACCCTAACTATTCTGTGATTCTATGATTCTTATCCCAGTGTCAAACTAGTAAAAAAGAAAGTGTCCAGTCTCAAGATCTGGATCTCTTAAAGGGGAGGTCCTTAGTGAGAAACCAAAAATGGAAGTGTGCAGATTTGTATTGCCTCGTCTTGCACAGTGAGGCCTGGGCAGTCATGTGCTGGGAGCGGCGCAGAGTCTCACTCCAGGCTGCCTGTAGGACCCTACTGCCCTGGTGCAGGCCCTTCACCCTCTCTCTGAGAAGCAAAGTACATGGCCACTTACATTCCCTAGAAATGAGGCAGAGTTCAGGGACCTTAATCTTTTTTTAGTACCGAATTTGCTCATAAAAGAGGTGTTACAAGAAAACCACATGCTTTTTTCTCCAAGAAGCTTACACTGATACTGCCTGCAGAATGCTTTTGTACCCACTCATGCAAGGGCCATCACAGCCCGTTCATGCAATGTACGCATGTTTTACAGATGGTTTTTGTGTGCTACTGATATAATTTTGTCAGGTAAATAAGCTGCATTCAGTTCTGTTTGTTTTTCATTATGATGCTTTTCTTACAGGAATTTTTTAATGGCCTGGACAGTAAACCTCTTGACAAATTTCTGAAAGCAGCTAAACAACTGAAAAATATTTCATCGGATTGTGAAAAGCTGGTAGTGGATGAAAAGAGTAAAGACGCTTGTAAAAGATGGGAGGTGAGGTAATATAGGAAGGAGGATCCACTGTCCTCATTAGGCCTGGCGCCTTTGAAAAGCAGGGTTTTTTGTCACAATGTGTTCTGTAGTTTTTACTTAGTAATAGTGTCTCACCACCTCACAAGGGCAATGTGTTTGATTTTTGCAGGCAGTTCATCATGAAATTGCATCCTGCCTCCAGCGCATAGCAGAAAGGGAAAAAAAGAAATTTAATGCAACTTTAAAAAAGATCAATAAGCAATTAGGCAAAGAGAAGAAACTTCTAAGTATGGATAAAACCAAAGGGCTCATCAAGGAACATGAGGTACCTGACACACTCCCTTTCTGCTCACCTACCTTTGTTTGTGAATGCTTTGTCTGTTCTTGCTCCTTTTTAGGTACATTATTGCCACTTGTGTTTGTGAAACATGGCCCTTGTTATGTCTGTTACGTAAGCATATAACAAAGAGGACAGCCAAATTGTTCCTTTACCTGTTTTGACTGCAGATGTTGGCCTCCTTGCAGACTTTCAGAATTGTTGCATGGATGGTATCTTTTTCCATTTTTTTTTTTTGTGACAGCCTTGAAACATTAAAACTGATCTACCTGTGCAGAGTATAAAGATAAGAATGATTACCTGTTCTGCCAGTCCCTTGATTTGTTACAATTGCACAAATGGTATTAGATGCCTTCAAGTGAGAGTATCTTCTCACAGTGCAATAGCTGTCCTTTGTCTCTGTATTTGTTCTATATATATATTAGCCACAGAGTTAGACATCAGAAGTTCATGTTTCTTTTGCCAGAGTGAGTTGGTGAATCTTGCATATTGCATAAGCAATGGGTTTCACGCTTCATTGCTTCTAGTATTTTACTTCATCTTGCTCTTTGAGATGCATTGATCTGGCCAGTTTTCTACTTACAAGGGTAAGAAAGTGCTCTGTTGATGAAATTCTGGTCTTTACTGATTTCAGTGGAGTTTTAGTCTTTGCTGCTTCTCATGGATTCCTGATCAGCAAATATTACATATGCAAGAGTAAAGAGAAACGAGTGTTTTCAGGTGCATTCTTCTGCTCATATTTTTCTTAGGTGTTTAGTATATTGTGGTATCACCATGGAGAGTATAAATATTAATGGGAGATATTTAAAATAGGTTTTTCCAATTCTACTTCTGTTGTCAATGGGACATGTCAGTGTGAAGAGGTTTTTGGGACCTCTAAAGTAGCTGAAATTGTAGTAACATAACGAATTTTAAAAATCGAGCAAGAGTCAGTATAGTCTCGTGAATGCAGCTGGGAAACATGTTGCCAGAAATCCTAATGTTGTTCCTGGCTCTATTTGAAAAAGAATTGAGGGAAAATAAATGTTTCTTTCCTGGTTTGACAGCTTATGCTTTAAGTGCACTCATCCGAGAAGACAGTGGAAATAGGAAAAAACTGTATGAGAATAAAAGCATATCTGCGTCAGTTCACATGAGGTTATTCTGTCACTTTTCTTTGTTTAGGCCTTTTTTTCACACGAAGGCAGCCTGAGGGAACTTAGCAAGTCGTTAGAAGACCTTAAAATATTGGGAAGACTATTAGAAGAAACTGTCCCAGGGATACAGATGCTGACAGCAGACTATGAACAAAAGCTAGAAAAGATTCAACAAACTGTGGCAGATACTCACACATCTCTGCTATCTCGAGCTGGTAAACGACAGTCATCTAAGAAAGGGTGGGTGACTCAGTGCCTGATGTGTTATAGCTTCATTGAAGTCTGATATATGGATAGGTTTTATGATACTGTAAATGTACTGCCAAGTACATTATTGTGGACAACTGTTCATTTAAACATTTAGTATTAAGCTTCATAAACTAGCAAGTAAATATTTGAGTACCTTTTATCACAGATGCACTCTTTTTTAATCATTAGCCAGGATTTCTTTTTCCCCTTGTATTTCATGTTTTGTTCTTCAGCTGGAATTTCTTTTAAACCATAGGAGCTCCATTATTGCTTCTGAGAATGGAGAAAAGCCCGGTTCTTCTCAGCAAATCGATACTGTTTCAGTACAGGAGGTAAGAGGTCTGTACTTACTGTAGAAAACAGTGCTCTGTCTAGGGTAGATCCTTGCCAGGAGAATAACTGATTATTTCTCTTACTATTCTTATTGTGGTAGGACCTCAGGCCTCTGGTCAGATGTCAAAAACCCATTGTGCTTGGGAATGTAGACTAAATAAATACTAAAAAGTAACATGAAAGGAGCAGAACTAGGCATCTGAGGAGATGTCTCCAGTTTTGCATTTTATTTTTCTAAAGAGTGGGTTTCAGCTGCAAGAATCATGTGTGAAGCTGTGTTCAAGTGCAAATCCTCCATAGCGTCCCAGTAATCTGATCAATTTTCAGAGGACAGAGAGATTAAAAGTTGTGATGAGTTGGAGGTATTTGCTTTAGAAAAATACAGGGAGAAACAGAACACATATTATTTTCTTAGAAATAACTTCAGAGAGAGAATATGCTGCACTTCACCATTTGGATGCCACAGACGATGTCTCATTTAGGGTAAACATTAATGCAAGTAAGGCTGAAGACAGCTCATCAGACAGCCTCCTGAATGGTCATTTATAGGAAGGGACTCACTGCATTTACGTGAAGTTTGAAGATATGTAGGAATTGACAGTTAAGAAGAAACATCTCTTGTAAGGCTGCTAATATTGTCCCTGATACAATGATGAAATCTGTTCTGGGTAATCAAAAGTATGAATTGTATAACATCAGCTGGCTTCAAACTGAGTAGTAGAAAGTATGCTCGAATACAGGCAGATGACATGCAAAAGCATTTGGTATAAGGAGCCTGACAAAAGCTGCAGAAGACAGTTGTGGTTTGCCCATGAATGTCCATGGAACTGCAGCAGAAACTTGCACAAGGGGATTGTGCTTGCCAAGGACCCACTATCTGTGGAAGGAATGAATGACCTGGCTGCAAGTGTTCAAAAAATTTGCTCTTTCGGTTCATGATAGAGTTTAAAAATACCTTGTATTCATGAATGGTATCTCTTGTCTCCTGTGGGACACGTGAGCAATTGGTCTTCTATGTTTGTTGGTCTTCATTATTGACACATGATGCAGAGGTCACTCACCTTTTTATTTTTACTTAGTCCTCAAGCCCTGTTGCAGATACAGTTTTGGAACCAGATGTGAAACATCGCAATGGAGAAAGCTGTGCAAAGAAATTTGAGGAAGACAGCAATTTGCCCATATCAGCTTTATTAGAAAGGTATTTTTTAAAGGATGAAATGCATATAAAATGCATGTATATTAAAAGATGATACTATGCTAGACATTCATAAATCAACTGAATATACTAAACATAGTGTATACTTTTGCTATGCAGAACACTGTTCAGTAGTTTACTGAATGTTGCTCTGTAATTGATAAGAAGCACTATAGTAGCTAAGTGTTTCAACCATTAGGATTTTCTAGCAAGAGTGCTTAAAGTTATAAAACCTCTCCCACTCTTTTCAGGTACAGAAAAATCTGTACCTGCCTTACTAAAAACTTCAAATGTTGTAATATTTTAAAGAGCTGTCATTTTTGCAGTCATAAAACTAAATGTAGAGTGTGCAGGCAGGCCTTCATACTTGAAAATTAGCCAGATGAGCAATTTCTCAGCTGTTTTATATACTTCTCATCTATGCCCATTCATTTGGGATTTAGATAAAAATAAGCATTTGCAATAGACCGTGCTTATTTTATATGGTAATCTGTTGGTCAGCAAGTCCCATACCCTGCTGCATTCCATTAAATTACAAGTAATATTGTTTCTGAAAGTGATTGCTTCTTTCTTTAGCTATAATACACAGATAAGGAACGTGGAGGAACTTTTACGAATCAGCAGAGACAAAGTAGCATCTGGCTTTCCTGATGAAATAAAAGGCACTTCTTGCCTTCAGAATAAGCTGATGGAACTACAGGTAAGTATTTGTCTTTCACAAGTATATTTGATGCCTAAATTGCTGTTTTCTCACCTCTCAATTGTATGTATTGAGGAAAAAGGAGCATTCTTGCAACCAGGTTTATTAGAAGTAGAGGGAAATCAAAGGTTTAGCATCCAGGAGAACTGCATTCCTACTTAGCACTGGAGTTTTACAAGTGTTGTTGGAAGAAGAAATTGGGGTGTCTCAGTTTGTGATCTGCAGGCTGAAATAGGTCTAATGCCAAAAATAGCTACAGAAAGCAGTTTTTTTTTCAGCACGAGTGGTAAGTGATGGACCATGGTAAGGGCCGGAGGAGTCATCACTGAATCGTCAAATGTCTGTGGTTTATGTGCAGAATGAAACTGTTCCAGAACTTATAACTTGATTATGTTTGTGAGAACCTTAAGGGGATGATAAAAGGCCCATGATTAATGCTGAGAAATTTATTACTGCTGTTTTTCAAGTCTTTGTTTGAAAAAGAATACAAAGCTCATCTAGCATCTCAGAACTTGGTTCAGTTCTACATTTGTTTTTTGTTCTTTCGAGCAGAGCTAAGTTGAGGTATTTTCCATTCATTCTTGTAATAAAAATGGTTGAGCTATATTTATTGAACTTTCTCTAAAATTAGCCAAGGTATATGTATGACCTTGGAATTTTCATCATAAAAAGTTGGTAGGGATTTGCATGTAGCTAAAAATAGAGTCTTGATGAAAAAGAAAGCAATAGATAACTCCTACTTTTGGGTGATGTTTTCACTTTTTTTGTAGACTGCTGTGTCTGTAATTTTATGAACTGCCTGGTCCATTGAGAAATACAGTATAATATTAACTCAGGTAGTGGTGTGTATCTTTCAGGTGATAGAGAGTGAAACCAGTTCTGGTTGGGCACAACTGGAAAACATCTCACCTACCTTAGAAAATCTTGTGGTTGAAGCGCAGCAGGCTGCTATCTCTGAGACAAGAGGCAAACTGAAAGGAGAATGGAAAGAGCTTCAGGATATTATAAGTACCAGGTATAAAATAACATTTCATAATATTAGCTAAGAAACAGTTCATTGTAACTAATGTGTGTCTTGTGAAGGGAATAGTGTGCATTACAGAAAATACCTGCACATTTTTAACCTTTAAAAAAAGTAATTCATAAGATTTAGCTTTTCTTAATTATCTTTGGTTCATACCCACTGCAGATGGTGTGAATCTCTCCAGTAAGCACAGCACCAGATCTTCGTAACATGGCTGTGTAGTATTCCCATGTTTACTGTTGGTTCCTTCAACCTTTTGGTTAAATTCACTGGGATTCACACTGCTTTTCTTAAAAATCAATAGAAGAACTCCTTTGAGGAGGAGAATCAGATCTGTTAGTCAATTACATTATCTTTGTGGCTTTTTGTGCTGTAAAATGTCGTCTCTTTTCTTGCTTGTTTTCACAGTTCATGTTTTGTTACCTTTCTTGTAGAACAAACTCATTAAGGACTGCATTGGAAATTGTTTTGCCAATAGAAAATGAATCCATTCTTCTATGTGAATTAGATCAGAGGCTAAAAAAAAAGGACATCCAGCAGTTTAATGTGATGAATAGTGATCTTGCTTATAGGGAACTAAAGGTAAGGGAAAATGCAGAGACCACACCTTAGCCAGAATATTTCTGGATATGTCTAGTAACTGGAAAACGTCATGGGATTTTCACTCAGGAGTTTGGGACCAGTACCCATATCTTATGAAGGCTATAACAGCATTTTACTCCCTTTGCTTTAAATGTCATTGTTCCTGTAGAGCCAGGGACCCTCAGTAAGCTCTACTATAAAAAGAATGGTCTTGAACATTTAATCTTAACTTAGGACTTTCCTTTGATCCAGATTTACAGTCTTCCCTCCTGGCTTTTGTCTCACTTATTCAAGTTATTTACATGATGTGGTGCTAATCTGTGAGCCAAGCTAAGCTGCCTGTGTCTGAGCACACCTCAGGATGCTTTTGGAAGCTCTGCATATATGCAGTAACCTGTTCACCTGCTAGCAATATCTTATGCTTAGGCTCTGTTCTTTCTATTAGACAGGGTGAACATTCATAGAATCATAGAATAGTTTGGGTTGGAAAGGACCTTAAGATTATCTAGTGCCAACCCCCCTGCCGTGGCCAGGGACACCTCACGCTAGACTGTGCTGCTCAAGGCTCTGTCCAGCCTGGCCTTGAACACTGCCAGTGATGGAGCATTCACAACTTCTTTAGGCAACCTGTGCCAGTGCCTTACCACCCTCACAGTAAAGAACTTCTTTGTTAAATCTAACCTAAACTTTCCCTGTTTAAGTTTAAACCCATTATCCCTTGTCCTATTGCTACAGTACCTGATGAAGAGTCCCTCTCTGGCATCCTTAAAGGCCCCATAAGATACTGGAAGGCTGCTATGAGGTCTCCCCTCAGCTGTCTTTTCCGGACTGAACAGCCCCGTCTTTGTTTTCACAGTCGTTACTCTCATAGACTTATCAAACAAACTCCTTTAGTCTTCTTCTGCATTAGAGACTGTTTTTCCAGCTGTCTCTTGCAATTTCTCAGCCTTACTTCCTATGTGAGGTGCTCCAGCTGTCCAGAACTGCAAGTTTGCATTTGTCTGTCCTTGGCTCTCAAGCAAAGCATGGTTTAGGTGTCTCAAGCTGTAGGGCAGTGAGCATGTGCTCTCTCTGTCTGAGATAACTCTTTTTGGCTGAACGGACCCTGAATTTTTTCCCAGCTCTTAGCAATTTTGAAGTAACACTGACACACTTCTGTTTGTCTGAGGGCTGTAACCAGACAGAATGCAGACTTCACCAAGAGATTTTTAAATGCATGTAAGTCTCCTCAGAAAGTATAGCACAATGAAATTGAAAGATGGCAGAGAAACATCTATGTGCCTGCCTGTGCTCTGCATGATCTCCCACTGCAAGAACTTGCTGGTTTCAGTTCCAGGACTCTCATCATCTTTCTCTCCTTTTTGACTGATTGCTGGAAAGAGTTTTAGGGTTTCTATCATGCTGACCAAATTCCCTGTATATGGTGATTCAGCCGTTTCTTCCTTCCCTCTGGCAGAGTATAGATTAGGAAAAAAGGGATTTTCTTTCTTCACCACCCTTAATAAAATTAATATAAATAAATAATAATCACCCTAATAATGTAAATTTAGTACTTATTTTATTGCTAGTATAATTTATTTTTCAGTCATAAGTTCAGCTTTAATGCAGGATACAGGTTTTTCTTCACTTGCTAACACTGTTGATAATTCTCTCAATTTCAGGAACTACAGAGATCCATATTAAATCAGATTGAAGTGTGCAAGCAATTGGAACACCTTGATAGTTCAGCAAGAGATGAATTTAATCCAATAGATCTGCAAGCTGCAAGTAAAATTATGATTTACTATCAAAATCAGCTTGAAGAAATGAGCCATAAAATGCAGATCCGTGAGACAGTCCTTAAGGATCTGGAAATCTTCATGGCCTCATTGAGGAAGATTCAGTCTTCCATAAAATGCCTCACAGATCCCCCAGGTGAGCCTGAAATACATGGAAAAACATTGAGAGAGGCTGCACAAGAAGTTTCTCGTATGGCAGAAGAGGCCAAATATTTGGATGGGCGCTTGAAAACAGTTGATATCTCTTTGGAAGATTCTGAATGTGGGAGAAAGACTTGCTGTGAAAACCTTGTTCTGACTTTATCTGAAGCACTAAATATGACTTACGATCCCTCAAATGAGCAGATGCTTACAGATGAAAAAGACTTATACAAGTTTTTTTCCACAAAAAATGGTGAACTCCTTAAAAGCATTCAGGATCTACGTGACAGAATTAACAAAATAGGCTTGAAGGATCCAACAGTTCCAGCTATTCAACAAAGGTGAATTTGTTTTGGAAGCTCTTTCACTTTCACAGTTTCAGTGAACTCAGAGGGCCTGTGGCACCTTCACTGAAATCTGAATGTGTTGTGAAGTATCTGTGGAGCACTGGAAGAAGCAGTGAACTTATGTTTTATTTGTTTTGTCACAGCCGAAATAAGGAAGCCTTCTCCGTGTTTTCTTTTCTTTCAAACTCCTATGTATGTGTTTGTTTGAAGCAGCATTAATGAAGAAAAAATAGGAGGAGGTTGATTATGATCTTAATTTTGAGTGAGAAAACTGTCAGTGAGATGGGTCTTTTTGCTGAGCGGTAATGCATGTGATCTGAAACTTTGCCTTCTGTTACTTTGCCACAATCTGAGAAAGCAAATAACATGATCTGTGTGTCTCAGATCATGTTATTGGCTGTCAGAGGAGCTTTGTGAAGCCTTGCAAGGGGGGAATAAACAACTTAGTACCATTTATAGGAAGGAAAAAAGGGAGGGGAGAGGAGATGATGTGACCATTTCTTGTGAAATCCCACACTATGGTATAGCTTCCTTTCTTAGATCATATTTTAAGATAGCCAGAATGTGCTTACCTTTTAATACAAAAGAATTCACTACCTTCATACAGCCCGTATTGGTCTCTAGGATTTTTGATTACTTTCTCCAAGGGCTTAGGTCAGCATAACTCATCCAAAGGGCCGTGTCAAATTACTTCAGAAACTGAAGATCAAATTAGACTTTCTGTGGTGTCACTCAATATAGTATGTGTAGCTCAAGATGAATTTCTTAGGAACTCAATAATTACACTGTGAAAAAATTAGACTTACTTTCGTATAAAGCTGTATTTCATTTTTTTCCTAATGAAGGGTAAAATCATTAACAGAATTGGAAAAAGAATTGGATTGTGCTGCTGTTGAAATGAAATCTATGCAAGAAATTGCTAATAAGCTCCTACAGATCAAGGAGGAAAAAGCAGAGGAAGCAAATGAACAGTGCAGAGTTACAGAGAGATTATGGGAGGATACAAAATTCTTGCTTGCTGAATGGTAAGGAGAAAGGCTACATTTTAAAATAGCATTGTACAAGCAGGAAGTTTGCTTGTAAAATGAAACAAAGCCTTAGACCATACTTAAAGTCAGTGAAATACTGATACAGTAGCAAATGTTACTGTTAAGATGCTATAAACTGTCATAAAGCAAAGAATTGTAAATAGAAATTTGCAGCCAGTTCTCCTGAATGTTACATATTTTAAAGACATCACAGTCTCATCATTGAGCAGGTATGTAGTGGTATGTTGGACTTAGTTGGTACCCAAAATAAAAACCTGGCTGCTGCTGGGAATGATGTGCCTTCTGCGTTTGCTGTGCATTTCATGCCAGCACATTCAAAAAGAAAAGTCAAACTGAAGCAAATGAAAGAAGACAGCTGGAAAAATAGTCTCTAATGTGGGAAAAGAACAAAGGAGCTTGGTTTGGTAAGTCTGTGAGAGTGAAGACTGGGAAAGGCTACAATTGATCACCCAGGGCATCTGTCCTTCTCTTACGGTTTTTAAAGGTGCCTGGAGGCTTTATATGGACTGGCACAGTTCTGCTAATCCTCATGCCTTGCACAGGTGTCATTAAGAATAATCTGTTTTCATATCCCACTGAAGGCTGGGCTGAGGTGGCATTTTCCACAGCCCAACACCCAAGCTGTTGTGATATATGCTGCGTGTTGTATTCCAGTGTACTGGTGACTGAGCACATCTTTCAAGTGGAGAGTATCATACACGCAGAAGTGCTCAATTCACATCACAATTAAATGTAAATCAGAAGCATCCTATGGTGAAGGGAATTTCTGATTGCAAAACCTGTCCAGCTACCACACCAGGTATCACACAGTATCACAGGGTTTATGACTGGTACAATTTATCTCTCTTTTCTCTCTTCCAAATATAGTAACCAAAATCCCCACGTTTGAATATGGAAGAAGGAAACTAACAAGAGGTTGAGGCTGCTGTTTTATGCTTAGGCCTTAAATAATACATCTCTTTTTTTAATAGCCAGGAACAGTGTGCAAGGGCTCTGGAGCTCCTGAAGCAGTATCAAAGCTGCAAAACTAGTCTGACAAGCATTATCCAGAAACAGGAGATTGTGCTTTCCCAGCAAACTTCTTACATGGGGAAGGAGAATTTGAACAGACTAATAGCAAAGGTGAGTTACAAGAACTTATTGAAAAGGAAACAAAAGCCTTTCCTGGGAGCATTTATATGTAAGTTTGCCATTGTACACTCAGCCTTCAGGGAGTATCTTAAGACCTTGCTTCCACTCTGGCTTCCAAAATAGACTTAGAGCCCATACCCTGGTTTTGGTTTAAGTTGATGTCTAGTTCTGCTTAGCGAATCTATGCCTTGTTAAAGCGGAGGGATTAAAAGTGACCCAATCAACCAAACACAAAACAAAACAAAAACCTAAACCACAAAAACTCAACAACATGGTAAAACTATGATCTAATATGAAAGCAAGACAAAATCCTGTCCTACCAAAACTATATGTTCTAATCAGCCATTTTCACCCATATCCTTTAGAATATTTATTTTCTACCAAGTTAAACAGCTTATAGTGGGCAGTTTGTAACTATACAAAAAGAGTGAATTAATTTGTTACTAAGAAGATTCTTTAAAATGTTGTACCACTGAAAGCAAAAATAATAGGTAATGCAGCTCCTTGTGGCTGCTTGTTTCTCTGACATCACTGTAGCTTGTAACCAAGGATATAGATCTGTATTTTCTCCTTGCTCATGTTGCTGGGTCGCAGGCAGGGCTGTGGGGTTTGTCTGCACTGTCCAGTTCTGTGTAGAAATCTTCAAGCAAGCTGGATCAGGAACAGGAGCAGTAAAGTTGTGTCGGCATGGCACATCTGCTCAGAGACTGGGCCATGACAGATCTCTGTTGCTGCCCAGGCTGGAGCTTGTGTACCTCACCTGTATGTCATTGTCACCAGAGGCAGCCTGGAGCTTGCTAGCATGGTGCTGCCTTAGAATGTGGATTAGGAGGCCAAAGTGGTTATGAGTGATTTTACAGTGTTTCCTTGAGCTGCTTGCACTTGCAGCATGATTCTTTGCCATCTGACTGACTTTGCTGACCAAAATTTGTTCTGATTAGAAGCCATAACAACATAGTTCAGTATTTCTCCTCTCACTTGTCTTATGTCACACACCTACTTGGAAGACAGACCTTCTGTGTAAGAGCCTTGGCCTCTGTAGTTAGCATTTGCTCCATGCTGTCTTCGGTAGCAGTTAAACATTTGCAGTAGCTTTTCCACTAGCTGAGGAGACTGAATGAGCAGGTATTGCTGGACGCTCCCTCTATTTAAAGTTTACCATGTTTTCAGGCAAAAATTGGGCAGTCAGCTACATTCTTCTTAGCTAAGTGAATACAATCACTGGACATAGTTGTCCATGGCTAATGGATTACTGAACAGCAGCATGTCCATTGTGACCATTTTATCATACAGATTTCACATTTCCTGGATGGGTTATATAACTGACTGCTCACATCTGATTTTTAGGCTTTCTGCTGAAGCGTCACCCATATGAGCATTTGCTCTCAGGCAGTGCTGGGATGGTTAAATTCAAGAGGGAATGTAAGGCTTCTTCCTCCAGGCTTTGGATGGTATCTCTGTGCCGTGCCGTGTTTAGCTGAGACAGAGTGACTCTGGCATCTTGTATCACTCAGGCATATCACATCATTTCACCAGTGAGACTTCTGGCATGTCATATCACTCAGGCTCCTGCTGCAGGGGATATTGCCTGCATACCCTGGTCCCTACTTGTATGGAGACCTCCTTCGTAGCAACCCTTCATCCTCACACTCAGTTTTGTAATTGCCACTCTCAGAAATGTGGTCTGCAATAGTTGTGGCACAGTACAGGCATGTCCTTGAGGGCTGGTAATTTTTTATTTATAATTATATAAATAGTAGCAGAGAAGCTCCTCTACTTCGTTCTAATTTGTGTGTGCTGCTCCACTTATCACAGTGGCTGTAATAGGCTTGTCTCCAGGAAATGAGAGCTTTTAATATCAAGTTGCCTAACAGTAGAGGTCAGTGTTTCTTTCCCAGCGAGCTTTCATGTTTGTAAACACTGGCATTACAGTTAAGCACAAAGAAGCAGTCTAATGTTTAATAGAAAGTAGGAAAAAGGGACATTTCAGTTTCTGGCAATGGCATATTTGAGAATACCATATTTAAGTAGGATTTAAGCTTTTTAAAAAAAGCAGTTAAATACCTAGAGATCAGAATGCCGGGTTATATTTTTTAGTAGTTGTAATAGTGTCTCAGATGATTTTTACATAGCGCATTGTTTATTTCTGTAATTGAGGTTCTGTGTATTGATGTACAGTCCCTTTGGATCTTTCAATTGCAAATTTTAAAGCAAGCCATAGTTTTGGCTCTCTTAGTCAGAAATGTGTTATCCACAGTTCCCACTCAGCTGCTTTGTAACCAGTAACAGAATAATACAAATTTCTAACAAAGAAATGTTCCTATCAGCATGACATAGATTTAACAATGCTGGATGCATTCTTAATCTCATAATATATGAAATTCCTGATAGATAAAATAGATTATTTTTTGTACGGCTGTTGTTTCTCTAAACTGAAAAGAGCAGTGCATCATTTAAAAATGTTTTGCCAAGTAAACAATCCTGAGTAAACATGTTCATAAGTGTCCATTTGACATTTTTCACAGATTGAAGAGGCAAAAGAGGAATTTAATGATCATGCTGAAGATGTAGACAAAATAAATCAGATCTGCAAAAATCTTCAATTCCAGCTCAATAAAATGAGAAGCTTTGAGGAGCCTCCGTTTGAGAATGAGGCTAACGTTATTGTGGACAGATGGCTGGATGTATGTAAAAAGTAAATTGTCAGGGTGGTCTTATCTGTTATGCATTATAGTAATTGATTCTGACGCGTGTGTAATATTTGCAATAAATTAAGTGCAGAGATTCTTACGAGATAAATCCAAGCGTTTACCAGAGCAGAGCTTGTCAAGCGGCTATTGGCATAATGTTTCTCATCTCTCAGGTAGTTTATATCATGGGTACTGCTTGACAGTAAATAATTCTAGGAGGGGCAGAAAGGCAATATTTGTGCTTTCTGCATGAATCTGTAAGCTTTCATAACAACTGTGGATTTAGACTTCGGAGACAATCTGGAGAATTACAGTGCTGGTGCTTTTGGTGAGAAATGTTTGCACTGTCAATCTAAGCAGTGCATCAATACTGAGATTAGATGGTATTTACTGAGAGTAGATAAACATTAATGAGCAAGGCTCCTTTCTAAACCTGCCCTAAAACTGGCAAGCTGCTGTTGTGATTGGTATGTTTGGTGACATGTGTGGCAGGGATTTAAATATCTTCTCCATGACCAGTTCAGTGTGAAGGCATGAGATTTTTTTTCCCTTGCTGCACTTGTTGTTTTTGTGGGTGGCTTCGTTTCGCTCTTATTTTATTAGCTGATTTTGCTTTTAGACTATAACTCTCATTTTGAAATCCATGTGTGTTTTCTGTACATAAATCTCACGATAGATCAATGAAAAGACTGAAAACTACTGTGATAATTTGGGAAGAGCTCAGGCTTTGTGGGACAAACTTCTTAGTTTATCTGGCACAATCGATGCTTGGGCACATGCAGAACTTAAGAATGCAGAAGGCCATTGTCTTACTGAAGGGAACCTTGCACAGCTGAAGGTAAGTTGAATAGAAATTTATTATTATTAACTGGAGTGATATAGACTTTGGACTGTAAACACGCACATCACAGACATATCAGCACTGCAAAAGCAGAGGAAGTTGTAACATTTGCAATTGTATATGCACAGTTTCACTCAGGGTACTATACGATATATTGGGGGTAAAAGTCTTGGAAACTAATAATGGAGTATATGTATACTAAATTGTTTGAAATTAATGCAACACTACAAATGCTGCTTTAGACTACAGAAGCCCTCTCATTCCTTTGTGCTGTACAAACAGCAAAGAAGGCTTGGGAAGCTTGTAGTCTAGAGTACAATGGTGCACGTTTCCTTGTGCCTGAGAAGAACAAGAGATTGTGTATAGGGTAGTGACTAGTTTTCTAGTTAGAAATTGCCTATCAGTGAAGATGCTGGAGCCTCAGAAATGATCAGACAATGCACGGTTCAGGAAGAGGTTGCAGAGGTGGCTTATTTGCTCCTGCAGTCTTTGTTCCGGTGTGCTCTGCAGCAGATATAGTGTGGCTTTAGTAGTGGCTGGCTGCTAAAGGTCTCCAGAGGCTGCACCAGCAGAGCCTGAGCTGCCCATGCCCCTGTTGCACAGGCTGTAGCTTTAACTCTTGATATCAGGGTGCAGTTGGATGTAAAAAACACACGCATAAGCTCTGTGCCATTGAAGAGCCTCACATACAGGGGTAAATATTTAGATTTCTGACTTTAGATCCATAGCTGACCAGCTTTGCCACTTTGTTGGTATGCACTAGCTATATGCCAGTGTCTACTAAACAAAAATATTTCCTGCTTGCATAGGATTGAGACATAAATATATCCCATGTATGCTTAGCTGAAAATATGCATATGTTTTTTTCTCAGTGTTTACATACTACAAATGCCCTGGTTTTAATTACACTTATTTGCAGCATTACTGCTACTGTTAGCACAGAGCACAGCTCATTTGTTTTAATTCGCAGAGCAGTAAAAAGCCTGGGTCTTCTTTGTATATGGATCTTCCCAAAAAGCCAGTAGAATAAACACGGTGCAGAGGTTGATATTTTGTCACATTGTTATTGCCTTTACCATTGTGTTGTTGGAATTTACCTGGGGTGGTTCAGGTCCCTGATGGCTTCGGTAAAAATGCACCAGCTGGCAACTGCATCTTAAGAGCCATTTTGTTACTTGGAAACTGCTCAAGTCTGGCATGATGTGACCATGCCCCCAGCATGCCTCTGTTGGTGCTTAGGAAAGGACTGTGCTGCAGGTGACTGCGATAAGGTTCCTCTGGAAGAGAACAGTTCTCAAAAGAGAGGGGAGAAGAGGGCAAGGGGGAGAGAAACCATGTTTCCTATGAGCTACTATAAGAGCAGAATAGAGGAGAGAAAGCTGAACTCTATGTGTTGCTATTTTTCTTAAATTACCTCAGAGCTCTTCAGGTTCTTATGTCCATTTACTGTTATTTCTTTTGCTATTGATCCTGAAGCATCTCTACATTAATGTTAATTACAAAAAAACCCAAAACAACTGTTGCATTATGTATCATATTATATAGGGTTGAAACCCAGGGTCCTTTGTGACCACCCAATAGAACACTTGTGCAGCTGCTTTCAAGAAGCAAAGAAAAGAGTAATGAATTATTTGACTGTATACTTAAAGATCATTTCACTATAAATAATGTGAGACAAGTTGTGCTTTCCACTGTAGCAAGTATGCAAATGCAAATGGAAACTCTCTTAAGGGCTGCAGCGCATGATTGGGTTTTGATGATTGCTTGTATAGGGACTTTAGCAGGAGTACTTTGTCCTAAGGGAGTTTGGAGTATCAGTTTGGGAATATGAGACAATGTGACTATCCTATTTCATTAGTTGAACATGATATCTTACTTCCACATTACTGGCTTGTTTCAAAATTCATTCAAAGGTAGAGTAGAGATCTTTTCATATACAAAGGATCTATGTTAAAAAAGTGCTTAGAGCATGGCTTGTATTTTAACAAGTCCCTACCAAAGTGTATTGTCAGGATGCTACTTCTAGACTGAAACATCTGAGAATATCCTTTTTTAATAGTAGCAGCAAGAAAAAAAAACCCAACCAAAATTAAAGATTATTTTCTTGCAAATATATTTTGGTTAATATAAAATAAGTTATTCTACAATCAAAATAAGAAATATATAATAAGCATAATATATAATATAAATATTCATACTAATATAGTTATATATAATTATAATAATTATATAAATATAATAATTAACTAAAATAGTAACTAGTGATAAGTTTATGGTAGATTTCCATTAACAGCTGCTTTGCTGCGAAACAGAGTGTTTCTGACTCTAACACAAAAAAAGTATGAATAATTAAAGTGAAAATCAGAATATGGATCATCTGTGGAAGCTCTATATGCCACATTGGAGAATCACAGTATCAGGAATGTAATTTTCTAAGGGAAAGATGGAAATTTAATTTTGGGGAAACACAATTACCGATGTGGTTTTCCACCATTAGGCATGCTTACAAGCCCAAGAGGAGAAACTACAGAAATTTGACAACACAGTGGCTGAGATAGAAGAACTTCTAAATAGTAATGAACCGCCGCTGGAGCTACAGGTACGAAGACATTTTTACAGCTAATATGCCAGTACTCATTACTAAAGATGTGCTTCTAGTATCATCTTTGCCACAAGCATGTTGTGGTTTGACTTAAATCAAGCCAAAGAGAATTGAAAGCATTTTGTTGGCTATTAGCTGTGACTTTTCATTTGTTGTCTTTCTACAGCTGTTAGAACCAAAGCTGTCATTTTAAACACAAAGGCCTGTTTCAGTCCTGTGCCTTTTAGGAGTTTAGACGTGACCCAACGGTTTTGCAGACCTGCTGAAAGAGGCCAATATGAGTGATATCCGGCTTTTAGCTATTGGCCAGTAACAGTGGGCCTTGTCATTCCCTTGGGGATCCCAGCAACTCAGCATGCTGACTGTTTTAAACTGTACCTTTACCTGGATATGGCTTAAGGTAGCTTGGTAGCATGTAGCTATTTGCATAGAGTGGTGTTTTCCTGTGATGTTTTCCTTTGGGATATCATAAGGAAGTCTACATCTTTTTGTGTTAACTGCACATAGCAAAGAATAAATTATTCTCCACTGCTTGAGATCACATTAACCTACCTTTATCCTGTACCAGTTCCCTAAACATGTGATCCCAGTGTCTGTCAGATGCACCTTGAGCTTGACCTGGTTTGCCTATTTGTGTTTATCCTCAGCAGGCAGTGAACTCGGAGGAGATTCACTGGGTAAAGTGATCTAAGGAGCTTAGGAAAGGACTCGGCAACCTTGTACTGTGCACACTGCTTCTTGGGAGCACTGCTTCTTGGGGCACCAGATGCCCTTGAGTTGCTGTCTCTTGCAAATCTGCACAAGCCTTAAGGACAAAGTTAAGGACCTATTGTTCCTTGTGATTGGTCTGAGCCAGAGCTCCCTACCTTTCTGCTCTCCTTGCCTATTGTTTGAATCGGCATGGGGAATTTGCCCTAGTGGGATCACTGCAGGGAGGTGTGTTTCAGGAAGAGCTGGCACCCTCCTTTGCATGGTAGCAAAAGTGCAGGTAAGGCCTTCATCCAGCTGAGGGTAGACTGACTAAATTTGTTAGTAGAGCAGCACCAGTAAATGCCATCACAAATAAAGATGAAATCAGCTGCGCCAGGAAGAACAGGGCTTAAATACTATCATTTTTCAATTTGTGGAGTGGGAGAGAAAGAAACTAGAACAAGCTGTGATTGAAATATCTGGATTTCAGGTAATTTTATTGCTTTTTATGTCCGTCATGGAGTTCAGTAATATTCTAGGAAATCAATCTGCTATAGTTTCTGAACGATGTTTTCTTTTCAATTTTAAGGTCATCAGATCATCTGTTGTGCAAAAAATGGAGCTAATAAAAGAGCTCTTGTCAAAGAAGCGGGGGACCAGTGACCTCAGCTTGAATACAGCAGAACTAAAAGGAGACCTTGATTTGGCGAAGACACAGATTGGAATGACTGAATCGCTTTTAAAAGCTTTATCTCCTTCTGACACCTTAGAGATCTTTACTAAGTTAGAGGTAGCGTGCCATGAATTATGCATCTTTTATAATTTTGTTCATTATTTCTCTCCTGGGCAAGACTTCATCAGTGTTTCTCCTATGTATGTTGTAAAGTGCTAGAATAACTCAGGTGAAGAGCCTGGCTTGAATATTTACTTAAGCTGCCAGAACATGGAAAAAAGTCTATTTTCACTGGATGTTCTCAGATGTAGTTAGTCAACCCTTGCAGCTATTGCAAATCGTTAGTGATGGACGTGACAACAGTGTACTGTCCACTGAAGGTTGTAGGTTGAAGCAGTAGTGGGGATACTAGGTTATATGTTTTCCAAGACTGGGTAATACACAGAGGTTGTCTTTGTGGAAGGAAAGCTCCCGGTAAGCAATTTGAGAAAACTTTTTGTACTCTTTGCACCAGGGAGAGAGGTGAATAAAGCTGCTTCTTGCTTGGAGGTTAAAGGCTGGCAAGATTTAAGCCTCCTGTTGAGGAGTGGTTTATGCACGTTCTGGGTGTCAGGCTGCTAGTGTTTGGGGCAGTGAACTCACAGGCATTGGAAGAAAGATGCTTTTTTAATTAATTCTCTCAGCTCCCTCCAAGTTGTTTTTCAACACACAGGAACTTGACCTACAGGTAAGGCATTTAGGGGTGAAGTAATACCTGTGGCAGCTAAGGCATTATAGCTTGTAGGTATTATATTCTCCGGAACATACTATATTACTATAAACTTCACACACCTATTTTGTGTGATGCCAAAATGTGCAAGAGTGACTATATAGAATCATAGAATCATAGAATAGTTAGGGTTGGAAAGGACCTTAAGATCATATAGTTCCAACCCCCCTGCCATG
>JANRGW010052139.1:0-10246 GCA_024733675.1 Psilopsiagon aymara | reverse complement strand
AGGCCACAAGTCAAAACACAGCACTGCACCAGCTACCAAGAAGGAGAAAAATGACTGCTACTGCTGAACCCATGACACTGGAACAAACAATCTATTAACTTGGACAAGGTATCCTA
This sequence comes from Psilopsiagon aymara, assembly GCA_024733675.1. NCBI lineage: Eukaryota > Metazoa > Chordata > Aves > Psittaciformes > Psittacidae > Psilopsiagon > Psilopsiagon aymara. The sequence goes on along the minus strand of JANRGW010052139.1, from coordinate 10,130 downwards.
AATACACAAACAGAAAAGAAACTCTTTTTCTTCATGAAAGGAATTACATACCTCCCTGGTGACTGTTTTTACATATGGGTATTTGGCCATGACCAGAGACTAACCGCAGAACATACTGACAGTAGTTTCTCCTCCTCCTCTGCTTATCACTCAAGAAGGGTGATAAGATGCCATAAAAACAATTTTCCAGCACAATAAATTATTGTAGTTCAGCAAATGTCACTATATTGTCTCATCCCAGCTTGTCTGAGCAACACCTACAATTCTGTAACTGATGCAAGGGAGCAGGTTTTTTTCCCAGAACAAGCAAGACCAATATCCCATTTGCAAGCAGCAGCAGACCTTTCAGCATCTAGTCCATGAAATGGAAGTCACTACTCTGGCAGGAACAGTTGTGAGGGACAAATATACCAGTCCCATATTCTTCTTTGTTAAATTCTGTCACCAAAATATGCCTCTCTACCATCATAACAGCTATGAGAACTTACTTGAGCTAAATGCTACTGCATTGTGACCCACTACCCCACTGAATTTCTTAAGCTGACTTTTGTGTATCTTTGTAGTTGTACAGACATTTTAGACACAGATAGCTATCACTTACAGTTGATATTTTCTTCTCTTGAACTAGCTCAACTTTAAGGATTACATATATATAAAACACCTTAATATAATTCCAGTATCAGACAAATCAGGCAAATCAGATGATATTCCCAAGACGGACGCTCACAAACAGCCACAGACCAACAGAAAGGAAAATTTACCATGCCTCTCAGTAATCTATTCCAATGTTTGCTCAACTTCACTGCTAGCAGCTTTCATTGTGTTTCTAGTTTGGACTTTATTGACTTAAACTTCCAGCTGTTGGATCTTGTTATGCCTTTGCTTGGCAGTTTAAAAAGACCACTATTATCAAGTAATAGCATCATCCCCTACGTAGTCAATTCCTCCTTTGCAAGCAGTAATTCACCATAATTTTTCTATGCAGATCAACAGCTCTGTAAGAAAGACAGGCAGGAATACATTTAGTATATTCAAGTTCTGTCTTTCCTTTTCACAATAATACAGGATTAATAGCTATGTTACTATTTAGATTATTAGTCCATAAACTGCAATCTATTCATATCCCACAGCTAAGCAGCATGTAAAAACACCAGGTGGCAAAAATCTGTATTTTTTCAAATTAAAATACATAAACATGCACAAAAGCTGTAAGAATATTAAAGTATGGAGCAGCACTTTCAATGGCTCACTGATTAGCCGAATTATTCTCAGGTAATTTGTTATCTCTCTGGGAATCCTCATTTTATACTTTCGAGTGAGCAAAGCTCAATTTTTGCAGCACTGTTTTCCTGTATTAAGTCTACATGACTTTTCTATTCAAAAAAGCCTCTTTTTACCAATCAACACAGGTAGGTAATCAGAGTCCATTTACACAGCAAGGCAAGTCAAAATCCATTAGTACTTGCTGCTCTGTACTGAACTTTGCAATTTATTCTAAACCATGTTTCAGTTTAACAAAATAAATGAATAGTAAAAACACATATTGAACTATACATTTAAAATTAAAAGGGAGCTACCATTTGTAATGATCCTGGTTTGAATGTATTTACTTCATTTTCTTTAAAAAAAAGCATATTAGAGTTTTCCAAATCTGGTGGGCTTAAGGAGCCAGGAGGATTCCTCTCATGCAGCTTAGTTGATGCAAGGCTGAAGTGGTTCCAAGTCCCCAGATGGAGACAGTAGAAAGGCTTCCTATGTGTTCCCAGACATACAGACAGACAGACAGGAACACACTATAAATATAATACGTGTACATATGTTTATGTATACACATGGCCAGCTACACAGATCAGCATAGGCAGAACAGTGCCTTTACCAGTAACCATGAAAGGCACAAGGCCCTCACAAGCAGGTCTAGCGCAGATGGCAGATGGCCTGACCATTCTCTTCCCTGGCTGACCAGAACCAAGTCCACGTCTGGAGCAGACAGATGCACATTTGCGTTGTCTGTCTCTCCATCAGTTTTTTATGGATGCCTGGTCTGGTCAGTAGCTGCCCCCAGACCATGGGGCTCCTCCAGCAGCTGACCTAGAGTCCTCAAGGTTTCTGCTTGTTGCAGTTGCAGGCACACAGACCTCTTTAGCCTACTTGAGAACTAGTGTGTCTTGCAGTTTGCTGGCATCCACCCAAATGCAGAACAGCAAGCACAGAGAATGGTTAAAAACAGGATTTAAGAACAATGTAGGATAGACAGTGTAGTCAAGTACAGTCAGGAAAGCATATTAACCAGCAACCTGCATGCACTTAGCCACACATTTTACCATGCTTGCCTCTCCATTTCCCCCACACTTGCTCAAGACAGATTCACTTGTTCACCTTGACCCTTCCCACCTTTGGTCCCATAGTAAAGTTTCACACCTAACAACAATACCCTTGAAACATTGCATGTTTTACACAATCCCCAAATTCTCTTCTCTTTGTAAGTTCTATGCAGAGAGACAGTAACCTTTTGCTTTTCATAAACTTCCAGGGATATTACTGTTGACTTACCCCACTGCATTTCACATTAACTAAAATGGTCTAAATCATTTGCCTTTGATAGCTTTATTGAGGAGCAAATTCAGTGCACTCCTTTAAGTTTTAACTGGTTATACTAGGATATCCTCGCCTATATTGTCTCTCTGATCCTTACTGAGTCTTTGTACTCACTGTGATTAGCCTTTAACCAGACTACCTATCAAAACATATATCCTGATACTAGCTAATACAGAATAATTTTATGTGATTGCATGCAACCACACGATGTCATGACTGCATTTCACTTGTAGTGCATAATGGCATTACAAGCTCTACAGCAAATCAATTTTTGTCAAAAAACACCCGAACAAATATTTAACCAGGGTAACAGGCTTGATACATTCTTGAAAACTACAATGGTTTATTATTTTAGTCAGGATGCAAAAAATATAAAAAATATTAAGGATTGAGTTGCAACAGGTACCATTCCAGACATCTACAATAAAACCTGATCACAGGAATAGGGCTCTACAGTGGAACAGTGGTAGCTGTCAGGAGAAATCTGTCATTCATGCTGGATCCAACAGCATGAGAGACGTGATGCTGCAGCTCTTCTATCCCCAGGTCCAGGCAGTAGTAAGGCTAAAGAAACATTCCAAGCAAGCATTCGCACAAAAGCACACATATGCACAAAAGAGAGCTGACCACACAGATCACAGACACACAGAGCACTTGCACAAATATAGCACCAACACCATCATCCTGCTCTCCTATGGCTGGAAAGGATGGGGGTTGACTAGTAAAAATAGAATCACATGTAGAGGGTAGATCCCTCCAGTAACTGCCTCCTGGAGCCAGGCTCCCCAGGTTGCTGTCATCTGGACATGTGAGCCCCAGAAGCTGCAGCCTTGTTCCAGTTGCTGGAATAGACCATCAGGCACACATATTGCTGAGCCAAGACTTTCCAGGTCCAAATAGACAATGTCTGTGACATGGACAGTGGGATTGAGTGCACCGTCAGCAAGTCTGCCGATGACACCAAGCTGGGTGATTCAGTCGATGCTGCCATTGACAGGGACCTTGCCATGCTTGTGAGGTGGGCGGATGCCCACTTTATGAAGTTTAACCACTACAAGTTCAAGGTCCTACACCTGGGTCGGAGCAATCCCAGGCACAGCTACAGGTTGGGCAGAGGAGAGATTCAGAGCAGACCTGCGGAGAAGGACTTGGGAGTGTTGGTCAATGAGAAAATGAACATGAGCCGGTAGTGTGCGCTTGCAGCCCAGAAAGCCAAACACATCCTGGGCTGCATCAAAAGCAGAGTGACCAGCAGGTCAAAGGAGGTGATCCCTCCCCTCTACTCTGCTCTTGTGAGACCTCATTTGGAGTACTGTGTACAGTTCTGGTGTCTTCAACATAAAAAGGACATGGAACTGTTGGAACAAGTCCAGAGGAGGGCCATGAGGATGATCATGGGACTGGAGCACCTCCTGTATGAAGATAGGCTGAGAAAGTTGTGTCTGTTCAGCCTGGAGAATAGAAGGCTGCATGGACACCTCATAACAGCCTTCCAGCATCTGAAGGGGAGCCTACAAGGATGATGGAGAGAGACTCTTCAATAAGGACTGTAGTGATAGGACAAGGGCAATGGATTTCAACTTAAACAGGGGAAGTTTAGGTTAGATATAAGGAAGAAATTCTTTACTGTAAGGGTGGTGAGGCACTGGAACAGGCTGCTCAAGGAAGTTGTGAATACTCCATCATCCCTAGCAGTTCAAGGCCAGACAGAGCCTTGGGTGACATGGTTTAGTGTGAGCTGCCCCTGCCCGTTGCAGGGGGGTTGGAACTAGATGATCTTAAGGTCCTTTCCAACCCTAAGTATTCTATGATTCCATGATTCCATATTTGATTGTTGTTACGGTTATAACAGTAGGGGCAGCCCTCCTTTCCTTACCTATGTGTGCGCTCTACCTATTTAGGGATGTAAAAAAAAAAACTCCCTCCATTAATTCACCACTTCTTAAGCTTAAAAACTTCTGATTTTTCCAGAGACACATCAGAAAATGCATAAACACATAAGCTCACAGATTCAGCCAATATCCACGTACAGTAACACAAATCCAGTCGTGGACTAAAATCCTACTACAGAAAAAGACACTGTAAGGACCGATCAAGCAAATAATTTCCTCAACACCTGACTCTTCTAAGACTAACTTAAACATGACATTTACAGGAAATTGAAGCAAATATGATTTCCAGAATGTTCACATCATAAAGCTTACTTCACATGATAACTAAAGATGCCAGATAAACATTAGAAAAAAACCCTCATCACCTATTTTAAAAGGAAGGATGCTTTGATGGGATAATTCATTGGCGGCAACAAGGAACCTTTCATGTTATCACGGAAATATTATTAACAGCAGTCAATTGCACTTTCCCTGAAGCAACATAAAATCAATGACTTTACAAGAAATTATTAAAACAATAGTGATGCTTTAAGAAAGCAATTAATTTGAAATGCATGAAGGTTGTGATGCTAAGGTCATTACATTTTCATACATTTAATTATTTAGAAATATTTGATGGAACTGAGATAGATCTGCTCTCTTAATAACTAGTGTTTGTATTATTGGATAATAGGGATAGAAATGCTTGCATACACTTTTTGAGGAAAACACCTGGATTAATTAGGAAGCCTGGTCAAGTGGTTAGTAAAAACTCAAAGTGGGATTATTGTTCCACATATGGAATGAGAACTATTCCTCCATGTGATGACAGGCTAGGTTCTCTAGGATTGAGTTTTTCCTGTGTTCAGCATGAGGCAATGCCAGGGTTTGGGGTATGGATGGCAGAAGATTGGAGTCATGGCCATTCTGCTTTACCTCCAAGACTTTCTGTTTTACATAATGTATAATATGATGTTCTCAAGATATATACATTATATTTGAATGTGAGGTATGTAACATGAAGTCTATTTTCACTAGAACTGTTACTGGGCAGGGAGAGGAAAGAAAGAGTTTTACACAAATTGCAAACTTTCTCCTCTACCCAGAACTGGTGAGGACGCACCTTGAATACTGAGTCCAGTTTTGGGCCCCTCATTACAAGAGAGATGTTGAGTTGCTGGAGTGGGCCCAGAAAAGGACAGCAAAACTGATTAAGGACTTGAAGAACAAGTCTTATGAGGAAACGCTAAAGGGGGTTGTTTATTCTGGAAAACAGGAGGCTCAGTGGGGACCTTATCACTCTCTACAACTACCTAGAAGGAGGATGGAGAAAGGAGGTGGCTGGTCTCTTCTCTCAAGTGAAAGGACAAGAGAAAATGGCCTCAGGCTGTGCCAGGAGACTTTTAGACTGGATGTTTGGAAAAATTTCTTCACCAAAAAGGGTGATCAGGCACTGGAACAGGTTTCCAAGGGAGTAGTAGAATCATCGTCACTGGAAGTGTTCAAAAACCATGTAGATGAGGACCTTAGTGATATGGTTTAGTGGTGGATTTGGCAGTCCTGGTGTAACAGTTGGACTTGGTGATCTTAAAGGTCTTTTCCAACCTAGGTGATTCTATGATTCATGAAGGAAAAAATTCTCCATAAACTATAATAATCAATCACAACCTTCTAGAAGAAATAGTCATACTGTTCCTGAAGGGATGGTTTACTTCAAATTTACTGAATTTTCATATGAATTTCACAGATATATAAAAAGTTTCGAAGAGTAATCACTCTCATGACAAATTTCACACTGCTTATTGATCTTTCACTGCAATTATGAAGTGGTTCTTCTCTCTCATCAATATGAATCCAGAGAACTTCCCCACAGTCACCTGGAAAAAATATATAAAAACTGAATCCTGAGAGAGTATGAACTGACACAGACTTATATGAGATAACTATTTTTGCTATCCACTTCATTAGAGATTTCACCAATTGCTTTTGATAAGAGAGGAATTTTAACTTGGGCTGCTTTTAAAAAAACCCACAGAAAACAAACAAACAAACCCCAAATCGAAACCAAACCAAACCAAACAAAATTAATTAAGAAATTCCTTTGAAAATGTAGCCATGTCCCCACCCTTATCTTTTGTTCTTCCATGCACTTGAGAGGGCTAGTGTCATTAGCTCTGTTCTCCCGGTTATTTCTCCCCAGTGTCTCATAATTCATTCTTAATGTTAATTACAAATAAGTTAAATCTACTGCTGAAGATTAAACAGATGCATCTCTTTAAAGACTAAGCCAGAGGTCATAACACTTGTCAACAGTTACACAAACATGATGAGTATTAATTTAGCCTTAAGTACTAAAGCATCACTTAACATGTAAACTGAAGCAGACTTTACATATAAATTAACCAGTAGGAGATTTACCCTTTGGTGTTACATAACTAGAAAGAGGAAATTCCCGCTGTGGCATCCTCTAGAAAACTATTATTTTGGTAGAGAATTATTGACAGAGTAGCTGAAGAATTTGCTTTTTGCATGTAGTCATGATACAAATTAAAACAAATACACATGAATGAGAAACAGAAAGGGAGACAGCATGCTGCCTAAAACTAAAGGCATATGTCTGGAAAACAACTTACCTATTTTAAATTGAAGTGCTTTAGACACTGTCCTGAAAAGGTGAAAAATAATGGAGGATACCTATACCATAGGATGTGTCCACCTTACAATGATTGGGCTAAGATGCTTTAAAAGGCTATTCTCTGTCATTACTATAATCAATAAAAATAATAAAATTTACCACAATGACCATTAGGTTAGATTGGAGGTTGATCTAATTAATTACTGTTACGATTTGAAGACTTGTACGTCTGGGAGGAGTTGTATCTATCCCAGAAAAACTCAAACTTGCTCAAGAAGAAATTAATAGGCAAATTTAATCATTTACTAAGGCAAAAATGCATTTCCATAGAGCAAAACTTTGTGATACACTTTTCCAGAATATTCTTGGCTTGATAAAACAAGGTGACTAACAAATGGTGCGGGATATCATCTTGGGTAATATTTTCCCAAAACATTCTTCAAACATGTCTTTTTCTCATTTACACAGTTTATGTACCTACACTGTGAAGCATCTTATTGAAGCAAGCATTAACCTACCCTACTTTCACATTGAGCACTCTCAGAATAACTTTATCAAAATTCCCGTCATCTGAAAAACTCAATATAACCAAAATCTTATTAAATAGATTAAATATATCTAATCACACAACCCACACACAGTCCAATTTACAATTTCAACATATGTGAATTATCATTTATCACAGTGTATCATATTACCTAACTAGGAAATACTTTGTTTCCTGAGTTATATCGTACTAGTCCCACAACTATCCCACTGCCATTTTTATTTCATTAAAAATTATTATTGTAATACTCCCCCAAAATGTTATTGTTCTCAGAGATTACATTCTTTCTCCTTGCTCAACTCCAAATGCTTAACATGGATTGCAAAAGCTCAAAATCTTCATCTAGCCATAAGAACTCATGGGGTAGTGGCTTTTTTTCTCCATGTTGACTGAAATACACTGATGCAAATGTACTTTGGTTTTACTGATCCTGACTGAAGAACTTGGCTAGAAGCACAAAACAAAATTTCTGTAACATCTTAGAAGTATTCCCTTCATGTTGTGCCTAAATTTTCAACTTCATATATTAGTTAATTCCCACAGCAACACAGGTGTCTATCTACAGTCATCAAGCCAGAGGCCTGAGTCCTAGAGCTGGTAACCAAGCTAAAAAATTATTCATTCTATCATCACTAAGAAACTTCTTTGCTAACACAGAATGCAACAGTTGTCATCAAGGGGTGCATACAGGTTTTCTGGATATAAGCAAGTACATTCAATGCCCCAGTTCTGTTCTTATTTTGAATGGTTGCATAGGCATTTGTGAACAAAGCAGCCTACAAGGCACACCAGCATTATATATACTACTCATCCAGCCCCAATAATTTATAGCAAACCAAGCTTCCTTTCCCAACCGAGTTCCTATGTTTCTTTCAAAGTAAACCATACGGAGTAAGAAAAGTGTTTGTTGGGCAACACAGTCAGGGCATGCATCAGGATTGTAAGCTGCACAGCAAAATGTTCCTGTCTGACATATAAAATAGCCACCAAAATGCTAACAGTTGCTTGAAATTCCTCTCTGTCTGTGTTCAGAGATTTTAATATTACCATAACACCTTGGTAATAATGATAAGCAACAACTAGTAGCATCCCAACAGTCTGGTAGCAAGCAACATCAGAAAACCTATCCTAGGTTGACATGTCTCATTCCTCTGCCATTGAGCAGCAAGACTTTCAAGCTCTCCTCTCAGGCCACCAACCTTCCATGAGCCATTCCTTCTCCTCTCCCTTCTCCTTGGCTGAGGCAGGTCTGACCTCTGACATTCATCCCTGTACCGACAGGTTTCATTTTGTCCATACCCCTGAGGGACTCTATTTGATTCTTCCCTGGAAATGACTTCCTCTTCCTACTGACTACATGGGAAGCAGGACTACCCTTTTCAGCATCTTCAGTTAGATGCAATTATTTATTTTATCTGCTCACCTTCAATTTAATTCTACTTCAAAGACATGACTTTGTCAGATTGAAGTCTGAAATACTGTAAGTCCTCTCTTCTAAATCCTTAAGAAAAAATGTCTGTCAAAGAACCAAGTCAGTTAAAGGCAGAATTGGAACAATCACGAAGTTCTCTACAGATTTTTTTCCCTTACACTACAAAACTGTTTTTAAGGAATAAACCTCATCTCTCTCCCCCTCTTTTTTAATTCTCTCCCATATTGTTTCTCTCCACACTTTAGTTCACTCCTTTTTCATGGAATACTATGAAGCACTTCTGTCTGATTGCACACAGAATAACAGCCAAGGAATGGGAGCACAGGGTTCTGCTTTGAATAATTCAGATAATACTCTCACAAGCCTGAAGAATTGTGTCTTGGATGCTGAGAGTTTTTAGTGTATCTCTCCAATAAGCATCTGAAAATCTAAACTGATTTTACATGATGGCGTTAAACAAAATTCAACATAAGATATGGATGATCAGATTTCTTCATAGTAAGAGTAACAATTGAAATATTTTATATGATATACAGAGAATAATCTGATGTGACATAACTATTCAAAAACCACAGATGCCATCTTTGACATTTTATTAGTGTTAGCCTTTTATACACCAGCTTCATAGGAACTACTCCCTTCTCCCTGCAGCAAAGGCCCAAGGGTGAAAAAAGCAGAGGACCATAAACGCACAAAAAAATCAAAACTGCTCAAGTCAGGGTCTGAAAAAAACCCTGTTTAAATACATTTAAAATATTTAGGTTATAGCTTAGAGTTTCACACAAAAGTGGAATCAAATGTTACACCATCCTGGTCAAAGTTTTCACCCTCATAAGGGGAAATTATGTCAGTCTTAACTATAGTTTGAGCAGACAGGGGAAAGTGAGGTAAAGGAGGGAAGTGGGCTTGAACAGAGAGCAAGTGTATTCCTTTGCCTTCCACACCAGCAATAAACATAGAATCATAGAACAGCTAGGGTTGGAAAGGACCTTAAGATCATCTAGTTCCAACCCCCCTGCCATGGGCAGGGACACCTCACAATAAACCATG
>JANRGW010052136.1:0-34611 GCA_024733675.1 Psilopsiagon aymara | reverse complement strand
CTCCAGGAGTAGAGGGAAGAAAAAGGGGGAAGTGAGTGAACAAACTGCGTGGCTGATTTATGGCTTAAACCACGACAATAGCTAAAGCTTATATATACTTGGAAAGTTGCATTTTCACAGCAGAACCTCTCTGCATTAGTTTCCTGTGTGAGTTGCCAGGCTTTTCTGCAGCTTTTTAACATGCTCAGGAAAAAGCCGCATCCTGATGCAGAGTGGTTTTGGGTGAGGGCAGTACTTTTCACTGGATTGATGATTACTGGAGCTTGCTCTCCTCAAATAGCATGCAGGGAGTGTGCTGCTGTTCCCTGATCCCAGCATGCAGGCCAGTGTGAGTTGGCTGTCATCTCCCTGCACCCCATCACATCTCTCCCAGCTGCTCCCAGAAGTGACTGATGACCTCTGCAGAAACTGAGGATTTAATTGTTAATTGCTATGGACTCTACCTCTGATTAAAATCAGCCTTTATTAAATTAAATAAGCTCCATCTGTTAATAGTGTGTGTGCCCTTCCACTGGAGACAGGGAAAGCAAGTCAAAGGGAGCATCTTTTGGATTATATTCTTGTTTTTATTAAGCTACAGGACAGACAAGTGGCTCAGTCATTGAAGTCCAAGGCCAATCACCCCAAATCTTCTGTCTCTAATGAATCAAGCCTGAACCCCAGCTTCAGCAGCTGCCTGAAATGGGAATAGGAATTAAATTCCAGATTCTATGGAATGAATCTCAGTGGTTTGGGCCTCACTCTAAAGTGCTCACAATAAATGTGAGCCAGGAACTGGCCTGAAGTCTGAAGTCATACTATAGGTGAAATAAGTCTTGTGGTTCTATTCTCATTCTCTTAAAGAATTAATTATGTTGGGATGACATTTCCCCAGGAGTTTTCAGGTACCTCTGTGGCAATCTTAGTGTGAAGACAGATGTAATTTGGCTGGGCACTTTGCTCCCCTGGTTTCATTCTGCTTTTTCATGCCTCTCAGATCCCAAAGTCAATGAAGTACATAATACTTGCCGTTTGTGGTTTGTGTTTGCCTGCGTGCATCTGCCTTCCCGCTTGATGAAGCCTTTAACTTGCCCTTTGATATGCAAGAAAAATGATGCAGAACTGAGATCTAAGTATGGAGGAAGTTTTAGTGAAATCCTAAGGAGGGGAGCTTGGTAGAATTACAGTAGAGCTGATAAGATAATGCTGCCTGTGCTCCAAATCCCTTCCTGAAGCAGTCTTGTGGGGCATTTGGATTCTGGGTCTGAAAGTGTTGTTGGATACCATTTACACATCAGCCCAGATGATTTGTGGATATGAATGGCCCCTGGGCAGCTTTCTGATAGACCTGACATGCTAAAGAACCTCTGGGTAGATAAAAGAGAGTTGTGGAGAGGAAGAGGCATCTCTATGTCAGTGATGCTGTCACCTATGTTCTGTCACCTTGCTTTTTGTGGCAGTGGCCAAGCAACATGGAAACTGTAGTGCTTGGATGAGGAAAGTAATGCAAAGTCCATGAAAGTGGTCTTCAGTGGACCTTTGTGTAGGAAGAACCCTGAGGAACCAAAAGGCATCTCGCACATAAGAAACTGAGGAGATGCCATGTGCTTAGGTACAAAGTGAGAGGGAAGTACATCTTACCTGAGATCAGAAAGGGATATTCCCTGCACTCATACACTAACCCGTATCCTACCACAGTGTTCAGGGAGCTGTTTTTTTTTCTCTTTAAATTGCAGATTGTGTTTATGCTTTTGTTTTTCATGAGGATCAACTCAACTCTGTCCACGTGCTCCAAATCCAGGTCACTGCAAAGGCTGGAGAATTACAGAAAATCCATTTAATAAAATGCCCATTTGACAAATGCCATTGAAAGCAGTGATGAAACTCCCACTGATTTTGTGTGGGCTCTTTTCTTCCAAAGGTGCCGGACAACGTGGTCAAGCCTCTGATTTGTTGTTTGAAAGCTGAGGCTCTATAAGGGTCCTTCTCATATTTACCTATGCTGAAAATATCACAAGGCTGTTCTTTTGATAAAGGATGTTATACGGCAAAAAAATGAATTAAATAAATAATCTTTCGAGGAGATTATTTTAGGATTGAGAAGGAAATGACAAAGTTTATTGTGTATCTTTTTTCAGCAAGAGGAGAGCAACTTTTCTTGTGGTGACCTAAAGAGCATACAAAAAGCAAAGATAGAATCATAGATGAATAGTTAGGGTTGGAAAGGACCTCAAGATCATCTAGTTCCAACCCCCCTGCCACGGGCAGGGACACCTCCCACTAAACCATGCCACCCAAGGCTCCGTCCTTGATAAAAGGATGTAATTAAGAGAAAGCTGAACTTAGACTGAACTTCTCACGAGATACCGGAATGTTGTCCCAAAGGATGTGGTCAGTGCTTCACTGTCTGAGTCACTTGTAGTAATGCTAGACTGAACTCCTGTGCACTGAAAGCTGTGCAGTGATGAATGGGAATATTGGCCTTCCTCCAAGGGACAGATCCTGTAACCTCATTGGTCTTTTCCTGCTTGTTTCCACGATAGGGTCTGGCATGGTTCAACAATTCCCTTATCGCAGAACAGCTCTGTCCTGCTTGTCAGGTCTTCCAGATCAGTAAGATTTGGAGAGATATGACTGTACTATTAACTTATGCCTGGGTTTACATCAAACCTTTCTTCCATCTACATGGAAAAAGTTCTCTGACTGAAGTCAGACTTCTACAGCCAAGCAAACTTGTTTGGCAGTGAATTTGGATGAAAACACATAGCTTTTAGCAGAGATAAGCAGTACTGAAGAAGACCTTTGGTCTTGGAAGATGCACACCTTATAAATCAAGGCTCATAATAATGTTTAAAAGCTTTGACAGAGCCCTCACAGGCTGATCAGAGAAGAAACCACAAGTGCAGTACCAACAAAGTGAGCATCAGAATAAGCAATGTGTTCATTCAGTATAGAAACTGCAAACTACAGGAAAACAAGGGAGGAATCTTTCCCCATCACAGTTTAGAAACAACCCTTACATAGGCTCATACTTATACTAGGTAACTGCTGCGATGTGTGGACAGAGTAAAGAGGACTTTCTTCAGCTTAATGGGCTTGGCAAGGTTTAACATAGGAAATAGGAGAGAAATTTAGGCAAGATAGGAAATCCCCTCAGAATCAAAGGAGAACACTGTGGGATGATCACTGTCAAATCAAGTCAGCCTAAAATCTGTCGACCAGCACCAGAAATCATGTCAAGTTCTTTTGAAACGCCTTGAACCCGACCCACCATGATCATGACAATCCTAATCAGTCCTAATGACTCTTGTGGTTGTTGTGTACACACCTCCTAATAATCATCTGTTGCATTGGGTAGCAATGAAACTTCATCACTGTCACGGGGCCTTTGAACTTAAGGGATTTTTAGTTTGTTAGTGAGTATGATCTGACTCCACTGAGTGCTCCAAAATCCCAACCAATGCACAAATACTTCTTCCAGTCGCTGTCTTGGTTGCCGTGCCTGTCTTCTAGCTTAGCGGATTCAGAGCTTCAGTGATGTGTAAAATGTCATGCCTGGGATATCCCCCTCTATTTTTAATTTCTCCTCAGCCTCACGAGGTTTTGCTGTAAGAGATTGCCCATGCCTGAGAGGGAAGATTTGGGTGTTGGCAGACCAGTGCTAGGGAAGAAAGTGATGTCTGGGGAGAAAAAGGGAAACCAATCCCAGATTTCTTTGAGCAAGGAGCCAGGCTTGACCAGCAGTCGGATTGATGAGTGAACTATTATTTTTGAGGAGTTCAAGAAAGGTAATTTATCCCAGGAGGGCTTTTGGGTATTTGCTTGCAACTACATTTGATTTAGTGAACTGAACAGAATTTACTCTTTGGATTTTCATTTCCATGCCCCGAGTTTAGAGTTGCAGGTACCACCTGTTAACGCTATGCAAACACAATATAATTGACTCCCGCAGGAATCCCTCTGAAAGGCAGCACCTTGGGATTAAAGTTGCAGGGCCATCTATCTAAAATGATGTGGCAGATTTAATTAACGTGTCTAAAAATACACAGGCTGCAATCAAGCCTTTGCTTCTGCCCGTGTCTGTTCCCTGAAGGGAAATGCACATAATTTTCCAAATCTTAGGTTCTGGCAGCCACCTGTGAGTTGAATTTATTGATGCATGAGATTATCATAAAATTAATTTGGACACTGCTGAATTATGAGGTTGAAAAACAGGTTGAGAAGTAGTTTCTCACTCAGTTTGAGCAATATGCTGTCAATAATGTGCTTTCAAACCTGTATGTAGAGCATTACAAGACAGCTACAGTTACAAACTGTAAATGCATGGAGGTGGGATGCATATAGCCCCTTGTGGCAAAGAAAGATCTCCGTAGTGTGGTCTCAGGAATGATTTGGAGTGACTTGAATCTGAGCAGCAGATAACTACAGACATCAAACACATTTCACTACTTGCCACTCGGGAGAGAGATCTATACTATAGAGTTAGAAACTGGCATTGCACCGAAACAGCCGAGGAGCCTTCAGTCAATGTGTCTATCTGTCTGTGCATCACTTGGGGTTTCAGGCTTTATATCCACTTTTTAATTAAAAGAACTTGTTTTTGTTAAAGCAGTGGTGGGGAGGGATGAAATGCAGTTTGCTGAGACTGCAGTAGAAATGTTAAGGGAAAAGAACAAATAGCATCTGTTATAGTGCTAACATGGTCTGCACAGAAGCAGCTCCCAGTGAGCCTTCTTGTGCTGGCACATTTTGGCATTGCTTTTTGTCACTTGGTCACAAAGGTCCTCCTAGGCTTTAGGATGCAATAGAGGGCCTGCAGTTGATGTGGCTGAATGAAGATTTTGGGTCAGGTTCTACTCTGGTAGGGCTCCAATGATTTCAGTGAAACTCTCCCAGAGCACTGACCTAACTAACCTAACCAGCAGTAATACTCCTTGGAACTGAAGTAATATTCTTCACCCAGGAATTTCAGACCCTGTAGAAATGTGTGTGGGAATGAAGTGGGGAAACAGTGCAAGTATCTGGGAGCTGACATCCTTTGCTGCACAGGAGGCTGTGAGGGGGCTTAATGGAAGTCAAGGTTTGGAGCTTGTAACTCATCTTTGTGGCACAGCCAAGTAGATAATGCCTGTTATACTTAGTTCTTGTTCCAAGGTTATCTTACAACCTAAATGTTGGTAAAACCCACTTTTGAGTAGCTGAAACTTTGGGATCTGCTGGAGTCCAGTGCTTGTGACTCTTGGGAGAAGGGCTGGAGTGCACAGACCTTATTTCAGCCTGACTGCGATGGCTGCCTCCTGATTATCTGCCTTGGTTAGCACAGCAGATGGCTGCCAGTGTCCTGGGAACTCAAGTGGCCTCCCCAGCCATTTTTATAACTACACTTGAAGGAATAGATGGAGGTGCCAAGGTGACTGTTCCAGTTTTAAAGCCCAGTAAGATAAGATGATTGAGAAAGCTTTAAATAAAAGCTAACCTGTGGAAATCCCTTGACAAATCATCCCTTTGTGAACTTTTACTTCCTCTTGCATTGCCTTAATCTCCTCCAACAGACAGGCTAAAGAAAGTCCAAGGGTACAAGAGAACTATTTTAATTCGGGCCATGAACCTCATCCACATTAACAGCTAGGGCTGATTGCAGAGGGCTTCTGCATGTGGTATGGCATGTGTCAGAGGGCTAAACTTGGGCTTCCTGCAAAAGGGAGTGAAAATATCAAATGGAAGTGAGAAACTGTAAAATACATCCTTCTCATGAATAACTGGAGAAGCAGAGAAGAGCTGTTGTGCAATACAAAATGCAAATTCATGTCTCCACTGTCAGACTTCTTTGCCATCAGCAAAGGCCTGCGATAAACTTCAAGAGGACATTTACGTGTGTATCATTGCCAGCAGTTGTTTTGGTTTGTATTTCTGATCACAGCAGGATTGGAGGGGTGTTTCAGTGTGCCTGCAAATTTGTGAACTAATCTAATGAGGTCTGATGGGCTGCTCACGTGCCCCGTTCCCAGATCAGGGCTGTACAGTCCGTGTTGTGAGGCTTAATGACTTTGTGCAATGTTAAATTGTGCATCCTCTTGGAGAGAAGGTTCTGGCTCCTTTTCAAGGTCTATAAATACCCTGGAAGTCGGCCTGATTCCTTGTTGAGCGCTGTGCGCATGGTGCAGGCTGGGCGTGTGTACATGTGTGCTCTGCAGGGAGCCCCTCGCCTGGTCCAGAGCCTGCCTCCTTTTCTGAAGAGATGCTGGAAAACACCACAGAGAGAAACAAGCCTTTCCCCCATGCAGGATGGGTTTAGTTACTCTTTCACCTTCCAAATACTTACAGAAATGTCTTTAGGGCATTAAATAGCTCATCTATCCCCCATGGGTGACCTTCCCTAAGGTGGGGAGGAAAACATCCAGATCTGGGTTGGGTGTAAGCAAGCTGAGTCTTGTGGAGAAGCACTGCAGATGTGAATATGAGGAAGATATCCAGGATTGTGACTAGCAGTCAGGGAGAGCTGTGAGATGTAACAGCTCTCATGTCACTGAATCTGCCTGGTGGTGTGCAGAGAAACACATGGGGGACTGTGAAGCTTAGCAGTGTGATGTGACAGAAGTAGCTCTTGTCTATGGAATTTACCTATTGCAGTTGCAAGAGAAAGAAATGAGCATTGCAACCTCCAGGAAATGCAGTTCATTATTTTACTGCTTTTTACCCACAAGCAGGGGACTGGAGGCGAGTGCCCAGCTGATGGCTGCGGGTCTGCTGCAGTGACAGGAGGCACGAGGAAGTGCTGCCCCCAGCTCCAGCAAAGAAGTGCTCAAAATCATTGTGATAGCAGACACTGAGTCAGTCTTTTGGACGCCGAAGTAAATGCTTCTTCTGGAACTTCCCAGTGGATTTTTATTAGAGTTGGCTGAGGCTGGGGAAAACAGGTCCTCTGACGTCAGAGGCTTTATATCTGGTTGTTTCCATTTTTATACTGTGCTCCTCTGGGCATTTAAGGCTTTTCTGCTACCCAGCAGATCTGCCTGCAACTGCTTCATTCCTTTCTGCTCCGATTTAAAGCAGATAAAAGTTCTTGCCTGTTGCCAATTAGAAGAGCGTGTTTCAGTCTAATTTCAGGTATAATTTGAAGTTTATGTCAGTGGATAT
The DNA here is from genome assembly GCA_024733675.1 of Psilopsiagon aymara. NCBI lineage: Eukaryota > Metazoa > Chordata > Aves > Psittaciformes > Psittacidae > Psilopsiagon > Psilopsiagon aymara. The sequence continues at coordinate 27,495 of JANRGW010052136.1, read as the reverse complement.
TTAGATGTTTGGAGCATCAACCTGGGGCAGGCCAGATTTCCCATAAATACGAGAGCAAAGATGCTGAGCCTAGTGTGTAGCTGTAGATATACGATCACGCTCCCTCTCCCTCTGTGTTGTAAAATGTGTGTTGCTGCATCTGCTGGCTCCCAGCCACGTGTTTGAGTCTGTTTAGCTGTGGCTAGACTTGTTGCATGTGTTCTTCATTCATCACAAGCCATGTCTGAAGTTGGCAAGTGCTGCTGAGGCCATGGGTGGCAGCTCTGCCCGGTGAGCCGTAAGTGCTGAACTCGGCTGGAAGTCTTCTTCCTGCAGATCTTGAACGCGGTTCAACCGTGCTCAGCAGCAAACCACAGCCATGCTCACGTGCCTGCAGTGGTGGAAGAGGTTTGACACACAAATTGCAAGTGTCACTTCGTTTAGCCAATGACTCTTGGCTGAGAAAGACCTGGAACTTGTGCTCGGACCTGCAAGAGACCAGATGGCTAATGTGGTCATCAGCGATTGCACCGTAATCCCACATCAAAACTTGGCTTTCCACTGAGGTCTGTGAACAGGAGTGAAATGTAGAATGTTAAATACAAAGCAGAGCAGAACCACTCCATTATAACCTGCAGTGATGGGAATTCAGTGCTGCTTTTAAGCAGCAGGGTTCTTAACTCCAGGCTTTTTCTATTTGGTTTTATTTCCCAAACCGTGCATTATCTTGTTAGGAGAGACATTATTTCCCTTTGGTAATTTCTCTTCCCCTCCTCAACCCTCCCACATTTTCTAAGCTCACAGTGGGGAGATTAAAATTTATAGTTGTTGGAGTCTGTCTTTATTTCTCCCCTTTCCTAATTCTTCAACTCATCATGTTAAAATAGCACTAATTAAATCTGTTCTCACTTAAAATGCAGTCCTGCCTCCAATAGGCAAAATTACATCTGGACTCTCCTGAACCAGTCTCACCTTGGCAGTATTTCAACAGAAATCAGTGGCACTCACTGGGGTAAGGTTGGTGTCGATAGATCAGAGTCAGGCCTCTGGTTATTTGTGTTACATGCAGCCAGTACACTACTGTCTGTCAGAGTTTGTTAGCTCACATGCGTGGTTACGTGAGCACAAGTACACTGCTTGTCTGGGTCAGCTCAGGCTCAGCACCAGATCAGCCAGCGAGGAGAGGGAACTGCAAGGAGCTGTTCGGATCACCTCTTTGCAGAGGGTTTATTAGCTTGGGAGTAGTGTCCAGCCCACAGCAGCTTTGTGCTGCACCCACATGAGAAAGGCTGTGGAGGTGACAGAAGAAAGACATTGTCCGAGCTGGCAGGCAGAGTCCCTGTGTTACTGCTTTTTGCTGTCAGGTTTATCCCAGCCTTTCAAAACCTATATAATGAAAAACTGCTGGGAGGTTCCTGTGCAGGCCTTTGGCTGGTGGCTGTTAGGAGAGTGGGAGCACTTTTTGGATTGAGTCTCTAGTGTGGACATGTCCTTGGAGGTAATATCCCAGCCACCTGAATTCACCATGTGCTTCCAGCTGGCTGTGGCACATTTTCTCATGACCTGTCCTGGACTCCTGTGTCTCTGTACACAGCTGTTGTCCATAAGTGGCTGGATTTAATGGCATGGGAACTTCTTCCTCCTGCCAGAGGTTTTGGGTACCAGTCTTTGCATTCCTTTCCAAAAGAAGAGCCAGAGACTGCAAAGTCCATATGAGACTTCACTGTTACAATTGACCCATGGTATAGCAGCTGAGATGGATATGTAGTTAGTAAGTAGCTTTGAGAATTCTTTGGAATAAAAGATACATGCACTGTAAGAGATCTAATTATTTTTATTGCTAGGACTGTGCTCAGCCACACTGCTGGGGACAGATCACATACTGCCATTCTATTTCTCTTGGGATAGAATAGGAGACTTGCTTAAACCCAGGAAAAACTGCTTCTGTGCCTTGCCTGATTCATGCTGCATAGTCAAATGCCATGGGAAAGCACTTGTAATACAAACACTTTTGTTTATAGGCAGACATTTAATTATCATATTACAGAATCCTCGGGACCAGCTGCCACATGAGATTTCTGGCTGGGACATTGAACATGAAATTAAAGCAGAGCATCACATGCCCATTTAGCTGAGAACCTGAGCAGAGTGTTTGCGCTTTCCTGTTCCCTGTAAAGAGCTTCCTGGATGGTATTTCTGTGCAGATTAGTCATGAGAAGTGGGCATGCTGTAAGCTTGGTGACGTCTTTGTGACTGGATCAGAGAGCAAATATTGGGATCTGTTCAGCATGGGCTCCCTGTGAGTGATTAAATTTGTTCTCCAAAGAATCTAGGGCATGTGCTAGGATCAGAGCACTGGACATCTACGGGAAGCAAAACCAAAGTGGATTGTTTTGAAGCTTTTCAAACCAGAGTTTTATTGACAGTCCTGAATGCTTTGGGAAAATGCATAATAGTCCCAGTACAATGTGGGAAATAATGCTACATGTTAATATCTCTGTGTAAAGGAAAGCTTATAAAAACCTAGTTCTAATCCTGATGTGGTCTGTGAGATTGAATTGTTTTCTCAGGCAAGTAAAGAGTATATGTGAGAATAAGAGTGTGCAATGCTGCGTTCTCTCCTCATCCTGCTCTGCCTTTTCCTGCAGCCATCGCATCTCCATTACCCTGTGTGCTCTCTGCACTGGTTCCTTTTCTTTCTTTCTGCTATTTCAGTTTAGTCCCAGTGTTCAGGTTAAGATGTGCTCCCATATACCCAATAATTGTAAGTGAACTCCCCAAAGGTGACTCAGGGACTTAGTGAGTCCAAATGCGCAAGACTTGTGAAGCATCTCAGTCCTCTGCTGGTGCTCAGCTGCAGACAGTGCCTTCAGGAGCTTGGCACCTGGCTTTCTAAAACAGTGACATTGGAAAATACAGTGATGGCAACACAGAAATCCCTTTCCTGTGGATACAACCAAAAGATACAACAAAAAGCTCTATCCTGCATTTATAGCCATAATCTGCTGGTTTCCTGTTCTGTTTTGGTGTGCGTTGTCAGGAAAGTAGCTTACGACATCTTCCTACACCCAGAACAGGAGATGAACTGCCAGGAATGTTTCACTAACGTATTTTTGGAACACAAAATCCCATTTACCCTGTAGGGGAAGATTGTTTTAAATGCCATCCAAAAATTGCTAAGTGACACTGCCTTGCACTGTGCTGTGCATGTCTGGGAGTCAATTACTCCAAGTTTAGGACATGAACTTCTCTCATGGCCCCTTTTTACTCCTTATGTCTGTCCTGTCTCTGGGCCTGGTCTGTGCCTGTGGAGCCATAAACGAACCAGAGCACTGTTCTGCTTCCATGTGATAAACCCATAGTGTGGGACTCCGAGGAACAGGTGTGGTTTATCACTCTGCAGGCTTTTTGGGGCTGTGGCTGGTTAGCCAGCTCTCTTGGATGAAAGCTGGAGCTATCTGGATTTGCACACTGCTGTTCAGAATTCATGCGAGGCGTAAAATGAGCTGTAACCTTTCAGAATGTGCTGTAACCTTTCGTGTCTGGGTCGGGGCTTCCAGCAGCGCTGGCAACATGCGGTCAAAGTGACACAGCCTGGGTGAGAGCCCTTGTGAGAGCTGTTTTGCTGAGAAGCCTCTGTTTCTGCTTAGGCAGTGTCTCCTCTCTAAAAAAAGCCACATTTAATGTACCTCTGTTGTGTTTGGTGCCAGTGAGCAGGAAGAGGAAGATTGCTGCTGACTTTGTCACTGCCTTGCAGTAGTAGAGCTGGCCTGTATTTCTCTTCAGCATATGTAAAGCAGCCCATTATCAGGGTCAGTGGTCATCATGGGCAATGGTCTTCAAGTCCACTGAGAGCTGGATGGTATTCAGGCTGCAAATGAGGCTTTACCAAGCAGCTTGGCTGGTGCTGTGACCTCTGAGCTCACAAGGGACGTGAGCACATCCAAGTGCAAATACTGAAAGTGACAAAGGGAGCAGGGGAAGGAGAATCCGAAAGCATGTGGGGTGTACATTGTTTGTTTAATGTCAGGGGGTTTAACTCCTTCCCCCTTTATCCTGAGGTCATGAAACACTTTTTTTCCAGCAGTGTCATAGTATGAAGAAATACAAAAACATGTCCTCCTGTTGCAATAGCATCTGCTGGTGGAAACCATGTGAATGTTTTGAAAGACCAGGAGTTTCTTCACAGATCAGGTTGATTAGAGTCTCTGAAGTGTAATTTGAATCTGCCCCGCATTGCCACACTGGATATGATGAAAAATGACCCCTAGTCCACGAGGAGCATCATTCATTCTTTGACATACTGGCCAAGTGTCTTAGGATTTAGAAGAAAATACTTCAGAGGTGGGGGAGAGGGAATGAAGATGAATAAACGTGGAGCATACTCTGTATAACCTCCACACTGTGGGTGAGAGGCATCCAGCTCCAAATAAGCGGTCCAGGGACAGTTTCTCTTGGCTACACTTTGTGTCTTTAGAGTTGCAATAACCGTGGCATGTATCTTAGCATAGTAGTAACCCAGCATTTGAAGCAGGCATCTCATTTCCACTGTGCTTCCAAGGGAAGCCTGAAGTCTTTGTACATCTCTTACACATATAGGGTGAATGGATGTGGTTTCAAAGGCTGTATGAGAAGGATGAGACATACACCTTGTAAAGGAGCGTTTCAATTGCTGTTCCAGGAATGAGCTGATCATGGAATTGAATCTGTGGGTTTCCCCAGGAAAGTCCCTTCTGTGTCTTTGGTCTGCTTTATTATAGAAAAGCAAAGAGCCAGTTCTTACTAGTGTTAGTGTTTCTGGAATGCTGAGCTCAGATGGCAGTATCTCCAACTGGCCATCAGGCTTGGAAAGGAGAGGATTCACACCATGCTGCTATTGATGCATCTTAATATGTCCCAGCTCTTTCCAGGGGTGAAAACTGAATCTCCCAGGAGTCAGACTTTTACTTAGAGGTAGCTGTCTTATGGGGCTGCCACCCACAAATCTGCTCCGTGGGGTGACCTAAACCTCACAGATGTGCCTTGCAAGAAGGAAACACGAGTTTCCAAACTCCATCTCCCATTTCCAGTTCCCCTTTCACTGCGCATGATTTCACACACACACAGTGAGCTTAAGTTATCCCACAGTGACTTTAAGTCACTGCTGTAGGCACAGTATGTGTGTACAATCATGAAGTTGCTGGGCTCTCAGGAGCTGTGTGACCATGGGGCTGGCATGTCCGAGGCCAGCCCAGCAGAGGAGGGGGGAGCAAGGACAGGATGCAGCCATGCACACAGGGCATCTTGACATGTGAGGCTGATGCTTGTGGGTTTCTCATCTCTGAGTCTCACTGTGGTTTTTGGTGGGGCTCTTTTTCCTATTTTATACGAGCTCTCTTGTCACAAAGCCTCCAGTTACTGCAGTCTCACAAATGAGATCGTTATGAAAAGCCATGTGAGACCGGGACAAAGTGGCATAGGACCAAAGGTTGGAATTCTTTTCCCAGGAGGGTTTCATAAAATTGCTCAAAATCAGAGGCTCACTCTTATTTTAACATCTTATTTAACATCGAATGTGGTGTGGGGTTTTTATAACAGCTCTTATTTAAGACATAATGAAGGACTTCTCAAGGATTATATTTGATAAGTCTTATATTTTAAAAAACATTCTACCGAAGATTATTCTATTAAAGTGTATCAAAATTCCAAGCAACTTTCTCACCGAGCAGTGTTATTTCTAAATTTCACATCTTTTAAATGATTTACCTCACTATTTTCAGCCAGTTAGAAACTGCTTGGTGTTGGAGCCTGTCACATTTGGTAGCCTTGCTGTTAGTTACACTGCTCTGTTGGGTCCCTGTGATTTCAGCTGACTGCAGTTGATAGTTATAATACTCAGTTTTAATTACTTGGGGTACATTTTGTGCTTTCAGAGGTGTGTTTGGCACTTGCAGAAAGCACCATTGACTCTCTATAATCTTTCACTGGGGGGATTAATCGTGCTGGGTTCATGCTGTAAGCTCTGTAGGACCAAAAGGGACTGGACTGCAAGCAATGACCGCTTCAGCCTGTGAAATACTCATGTCTTCTCAGCTGGTCTCTGTGACTTCCAAAGCATTAACACTGCAGAGGGTGGAACGATATTTAAACTACTTTAGGATTCAGATGACTGCAAAACCGAAACCTCTGTGGGCTCACATCTGCTCCACCGCATTTGCAGCACAGTCTGTGCAGCAGCCCATCGCTGATGGAAACATAAACAAGGGCTGTCAGAACATTTCTGTTCAAAGGTCAGTGGTAAATGACAGACACTTAAATGCTGTTTTGTCTCTGTTCCACAAGCTAGAAAATAATAGGATTGGATTTTGATCAAGAACTCTGTTTTATTCCCTCCAGTCATTAGCTTTGTGTTCTCCTATACCCTAAGACTAAGTATAGATGAGAGTAACAGGAGAGCTTTGATGGATCATTTGTTTTGGGAGTTTGTTTGGAGTTCAGCCATTTACATACAGTGAGCACCAATGTTTTTGGCTGGGGCTTGGTCTGTTCCTCCTGATGCTTTCCAATCTGAGACTGCTGCCCACTGGGCCAGCCCTCTGACACCCCAGCTTCCTGTGTGTCCCAGTGCTGTCAGCTGGGGCAGATCAACACACAGCCAGTGAAACATGGATTTTCTTCATGTTTGATATAAGGGCACAGCAAAGGCTCTTCCACAGGGAGCTGGTTTCTGTTCTGAATGGGAAGCCATGGGTGGTCCTCACCCCCCTGAGCAATGGAGAGGAGTCTCTGGGCTGGCAGGACTGGGAGCAGTCACCTTAGCTGTGGGCCAAACCTGCAGGAGTGTGATCTTGATGTGCAGAACTGCAAGGGTTGGCCATCTGGGTTCTGGACTATTTCAAATAGATACAGGTCTTTTCCAACCTAGTTGATTCTATGGTATCTTCTGAGCCTTCATGTAGCACAGTATTGCGCCTTTGCCTGCTCCAGCAGTTGAAGTGAGGAATGGAGGTGTCATGTTTGGAGGATACTGCTCCCGGTCCTCACCCAGCAATGTACCCTTTGCACAATGTACCTTAGTGCAGACTTCACCCTGTATTTCAGCATCGTTTGGTCATTTCACTTCTAATAGTCCTTCCACTTCCATTATATCCCCTGAATAATGCCTGCTTGGAGGACAGTACAGAGTGACTTCTCCCTAATCTGATTTCTAATTCTTAGTGGCCTGGATAGACCAGCATTAGTTTGCTATTTCAATCTGATCCATCAGAGTCCTCTACTGCACAAGGCTGCTCTTTTATATCACTTACATGGCAAAACCACAGCTTGATCTCCAAATCAAGGCCAGCCAGGTTATGTGTGTGTGGAGCAGCATTAACAGCCTCTTGCTGCACCAAACCCAGGGCAGGAGCTGAGCAAAGAGGTCTGTTGCTGGCCAGGGGCTTCTGCAAGCTGTGAACAGGGGGTGTGATGCAATGCATCAATAACTGTTTATGCATTAAATTAATACTTTGTTGTCTGGATGTGGCTGGATTCACTTGACCCTTGTGCCACCAGTTCTGCAAATAATGGACTGGTTTTGAGTGCATATTGAAATAGAAATACCCCCAAAAGCATTGGTTTTAATGTGTCTGATGAAAGTTAAGTTGGTCATCACACATAACTGAACAAGGTGAACAGTGTCAAGATAGGGATTGGCATGGGTTTTGAAATGAAAGATCATTAAACTCTCCTTTATGAAGTGCTATACTTCTCCTTGCTGTCCATACTCTTACTCATGGATTGTAGGCTGGAAAGAGAGAAAACAAAAAGGAGGGAGATATAGCGGTCTTTTCCTGAATTAAGGCATCTGAGAGCAGTGGAAAGAAGATGCATCTGCCATTCCACCAGCAGATCCTTCCTGGGAATGAGGACAGGTTGTAATGCTCTAGGGATATGCCAGACCTGTGGCATATCCAAGCTTGGAGGGTTGTTGCAGTCAGACACAGTCATCACCACACACCTTTACTGCAGAGCAGCTGGCTCAGGAAAAACTCAAAGGAGCAAATCCCAACACTGACAATGCTGGGGTCAGGGTAGGAATAACTTTGGGATCCGCGATTTGACTTGCTGGATTCTGGAAAAGATGTGCTTGAATGTGATGGAGTTTGGATACATTCCCAGTTCCCTTTGGGGTTTCCCTTTCTCGTGGCTCCTTGTCAGATGTATTCTTTGCTCAAACCCAATGAGATTTGGCATTACCATCCTCCCTCGCTCTGTCCACCAGCCCCAACCTGCAAGACAGCCCAAGATCCTCCTCAACATGTGTCAGGTTGAATATCAGGGCAGGAGGGGGGAGAAAACAAACAAACTTTCTTCCACAGTTCCACATGTACATAGCTGACAGTAGCGGTGTTTTATGGTTTTGGTCAGTGAACAGGGACATGGTTGAGCTGAGTTTTCAAGGGCTGTGATCTCGAAGACCTCTTGCTGCTTTGCGAACTCTTGTGCAAAATCCAAGAGCTTTAAAACCTCCTGGATACTATTGACAGATCTTGGAGCAGAGTGTGCCAAGGTAAGGCATGCTGCTGCCTGGGCCTCTTGTTTGGATAACCAGGCTGCTGTCTGCCTGCCTGCCAAGCCTGAGGCTGAAGTAAGGGCATAGGTGTGAATGGGAAAAGGTGCAGACAAGGAGAGGCTGGATCTTCCTGTGAGCTGCTGCCTGCCTCTGTCATACGCCAGCATCAAGGTGTCTGCTGTGACCTCTGGGGATGACTGAGTGTAGCATGAGAATGAAACTGCCCATGTGAGAAACATCCCTGTGAGCTGCATCCTGTCACCCTGGCAGGATCTTGACTTAGGTCTGGGTGTGGTGAGAGGCAGTGGCCTTCCCAGCAGAGTCAGGAGTAAGTTGATTTAAGCCAGGAGCTTTCTGAGTACCTCCCTCACTGCAGCTTCTCTAGCTTGGCAGCCCCCAGTGCCACTGAAATACGACTGGTGCAGGCACAGAGTGAAATGGTTCCTTCCCTACACAGAAAGCAGTGCAGCTTCTGATCTGTGCCCTGTCCTGCACTGGTGCTAGAGGGCAAGGCAGGGAATTAGGAGTCCAGTGACTTCTGCATCCCCAGGGAAATGACTCTGATATGTACCAGTTGTAGACTGACTCTAGGACTGACATGTATAATGATGGCTAGTGTAGTGTCTAGTGAGTGTTTGGAGATTTGGGTGTATTTGATTCTTCTAAGGGGATTGTGCTTGAGTGCCTGAAGCAAAAAGCAGAAGTTTCTACTCTCTGAAATAACCATGATGTAGGTAAAAGAAGTAGCAGACTTGTGTGCTTGGTGAATTCAGCGCGAGAAGTGGGATGTAGTAAAAACTGATTGGTAAGCAATGTCTGGAGAGATTTCCAGGAGGGGCTTACCAGAAGTATGGAATGATTGGTGACTACTGTCTCAACTCTGCCTGGTGGGATGAGTTTTCACATGCTGGTAGTGGGAACTCAGGTGTGTGGCGTTCTGTCCTTTCCAGGTCCAGCCCCAGTGACCCCAGGTCTTGTTCTGGACCCAAGAGTCTAAATTCCAGGCCAGTGTTAAAATTTTTACCCCATTTTTGTGCCTGTCCCCGACACCAAGAGCTTTTGGATAGCGAGAAAATGTGCATGAACCTTGTGCCCACCAGGTCTGGAGCCAAGATCTAAGCACATGGTGTTCTGCCTTTCTGTCCAAAACTTCCTGTATCTGTTGCTCTCAGCCAGAATATCCAGGATCCCACAAAGCTGTATGGTCTTACATCTGATCTCCATTTCCAAATCTTTGTCTCTGTTGTTCTACTTCTGGGTGGATCACAAAACCAATTACCTAAATGGACCAGGCGCCAAAACACCGTAAGTGATCATGTCCTCCAGAGAACAACAGTGATTAGGTCATCCTCTTGGCTTATCTCGGGTTCCCATCCTTAAAATAAGGGCAGCAATATTCTTGCTTTTAAAAAACAGGCCGAACTTGTTCATGTTTGAAGTATTAATTGTTGTTATTATTATTATTACTCATACGCATGACAGCGGAGCAGCTAATGAACGCTGGTTTTTACAATAGGCTGTGACTGCTGTTGTCATGACTAACACAGCATATATTTACTAGGCTGCCTGTTTATACTCATGCAAACTCCACCGCATGCTTGCGGTCCATTACCAGCAGATCATCATGGCCAGGAAGTTCTTATGGTGCTGATCATTTTGTATGACACCTCCATCCTTTCAAAAGACAGCAGCCTTGCTCATCCAATAGAGTATCTCTGCATGTGCCTCCCAACAGGAGCTGCTGTCCTGGTTTAACCCCAGCTGGTAGCTCAGCCCCATGCAGCCCCTTGCTCACTCCCCTCCCAGTGGGATCGGGGAGAGAATCAGAAGGGTAAAAGTGAGAAACCTCGTGGGTTGAGATACAGACACTTTAATAGGTAAAGCAAGAGCTGAGCTTGCAAGCAGAGCAGAACAAGAAATGCATTCACCATTTCCCATGTTCAGGCAGGTGCTGAGCCATCTCCAGGACAGCAAGGCTCCATCGTGATGACTTGGAAAAACAAGTGCCATCCCTCGGAATGTCCCCCCTTCCTCCTCTTCACCCCAGCTTGACATGCTGAGCATGATGCCACATGATGTGGAACATCCCTTGGCTCAGTTGGGATCAGCTGTCCAGGCTGGATTCCCCCTCCCAGCTCCTTGTGCACACCCAGCCTGCTTGCTGTTGGGGTGCAGAGAGAAGCAGAAAAGGCCTTGGCTCTGTGTGAGCACTGCTCAGCAGTGACTGAAATATCTCTGTGTGATCAACACTTTCTAGCACGAATCCAAAACACAGCCCCTACTATGAAGAAAATGAACTCTATCCCAGCCAAGACCAGCACAGCTGCCCAGATGTTGCCTTACTGCCTAGCAATGGTAGGGTCCATCTGGAAAAATTTCTTCCTTTCTGCTTTAAGAGACAGAGAAACAGTTCCGACTTCCAGCTGCTGCTGTCCGGTGCTTTCTGCAGAGCACGTCCTTCTGGCTGTTAGAGAATTGATGCTGAAAACCAGATTCCCTCCACGCGCCTCTCTGCTCAAGACCAAATGTTGTCTACCCTGCCTTTTTCCTTTGTAGAAAGGGTTTCTAATTATATTCCTTAATAATTTTCTGTGAGTGACCAGGAATGGTGGAGTGATAGACTGGGACGTTACACGTGTGTGTTTGGGTGAGCAGCAGTGACATTGTCTTTGCTGGGGGCTGTCACACAGGTGTGACACCATTTACCCTTTGCAGCCACCACACGGGGAAGGAGCCATGTTACAATCAACCTTTCTGCCCAGCCCTGTGCTGGCCAAGCCACATGAGCCACATACCCCACCCTGGTTGGGGCCACCTCTTCCTGGTAGTCCACACCTCCAGCTCCCCATGCTGGGTTTTGGTGTTCACCTCTCCCTCCTCCCAGTGAATCTTCAGCCAAGGGCCACCTCTGGAAGCTGTGTGCTGTGTTGCATCAGTCCCTGCACAGCTCATGATTCAGCAGTTGTACAAGTTTCATACCTGTTAGGGACATGCCAGAAACCACAAATGTTCCTTAGCCAGCAACAGCAAAAGGAACTGGGACTTTTCCACTCAGCTCAAAACAACAATGTCTGCAGTAGATTTTCTTGCAAATTGGTTCAGTTTCATTGCCAGGGGATGAGAGCAGGAAGAGGATGCCAAGGGATGAGAGCAGGAAAACCAGCATCTGGATTTCTAGAGCCTGGAAAGCCTGAGCTCTTCAAGAGGACAAGTGGCACATTACTCTGCACTGAGGTCTGCTTAAAGGGGAAAAAAGTCTTCCTGGAAGCAAGGCTGTGAAACCATTAAGTATTTCAGGAAAATCCCAGGCTGTGAGCTCTATTAAAAGAAAACACTTCTGAGGTACACGAAGCAAAATGCAAACATCTCTGCAGGCATCAGCTTGAAACTACCATTATCCAAACAAGTGTTGGCACCGGAGCAGTGGTTGTAGTGTGCGAGCTATGTGTCCTGGTGCCAGGCCCCAGGCAGAAGGGCTGCCCTGCTGCTGATGGAGCAGTGGGTAACCCAAGAAGGGACATCTCCTGGCATTCCGCAGTGCCTCCTGCCAGCTCTGCCTGCCAGGGAGCCGGGAATGTGAGAATGGGAGCCAGCAATGGCAGTATCGCTTCTCACTTAGCGCAGCAGAGCCTGGGACACAGCCTGATTGATTTCATCCTACTGTTGGCTCAAATGAGTTGAGCTGGCAAGGAGAGCTGTGACAGCAAATGCTTGTGCGAGAAGCACAGGAAGCTGCGTTCCCTGCCTCCCTCCTGCTCCTTTGCCTCCCCCTGCTCTCTGCAGGGGTTTTCAGATCAATACAATTTAGGTGTGAGGGGGAAGGATTGGACAATTGGGGCCGGCAGTAGGAAAGCTGGTCTTTGCTCAGGGGTTGTAGTTTCAGTGTAGCCAAGATAACAGTAATTGGCTGCAGTTATCTGGAAAGAAGGGAGTAGTTAAGTTGAAGGAGTAGGAGGGATTGCTGCCGGCTCCAGCTTGTGCTTGGAAAAGTGGTACCACTCTGAAGAGATGGAGAGTAAGAGAGGATGGTCCATCCTGGATTGCCATCCTGTGTTAAATGAAAGCATCCCAGGCCAAGGGTGATGCTGAGTTTCTTATCAGGCCGTTCTCTCTTCTGCTTTTCCCCTCCCAAAGCAAAATTTTCTGGCAGCGGATGTTTCGCAGTGTGTGGTACAGGAAGGGATGGGGGATCTCCTTGAACTGTGAACTGTTGTAGGCATGGGAATCCTCTCTAAAATAGCCTTGAAGTCATTTTCCCAACATGCTTGGATGGCGTGTGCCAGATCCCCATAAGGGCTGCTTGGCTGTGATAAAACAGGAGGCTTAATGACAGGAGATGCAAATGATTGCTATGGTTGCTGGTTGGAGATGGTCTGAGCAGAAGTGGGAGACTGAGTTCTCATGGAGGTGCTTTGCATTGGGCTGCTGTGAGGTGTGGGCACGTGGCCTGAGCAGGACTCTGAGCTCTGCCAGCCCTTGGTGTGGCTTTGAAAAGGTTGCATCTGATAAATACTTATTTTAAACCTAAACTGAGTGCCAGAAGGAAGGATGTGCTCTTAGCACTGCTTGGGCTGCGCTACCAACTCCCACAGTGCATACCTGACAGATGACCACCCTCTCCCCGTGTCCGTGTACCAGTAGGTGTGTTGATGTACCAGTACGCTCTGTGGTGTGCTCTGTTGATAGTAAAGTCTTTCACTGCTTGGCTTGGGCTTCTGCCTGGAAAAAAGTACATACCTGGCACACACCCAAGACCTATTTATAGCAGGATTTCCTAGAAGAAAGTGTGAAACCTCAGAAAGCAAGGAATTGCTAAAGAATCCTGTAGAGAGCAGCGAATTAAGCCCCCACCACACAGCAATAGCCCCACATCCCAGTGAGAATCTGTACCAAGTGATTTAATGAAGAAAACACCAAGGAAGGTGAAGGAAACAAGGGCAGCCTGAGAGTCCTGCCTGAAACACCACATCACCAGCAACAGCCCATAGGAGAGATCCTGGGAGCTTTTTGTTCTTCTGGCAAACCCTTAGGAAACAAACCCTTAGGACACAAAGACTCCGTTCTCCATGGACACACGTAGTGCCTTTGAAGACACCTCTGCTGTGTAAACAGCAATCTGTGCTTCAGACTCCTCCGGTCCTCAAACCTTTCCAGGTTTTGCTGCATGTCTTAGAAGAAGGATCTACTCAGGAAGATAAAACCTCCCTAGTGTGACCTCTGAAGTGGTTGTTCCCATCAGGTACATGCAGTTGTAGCATCAAATGTAGTTCCCCCTCACAAGCAGTGGGTGTTTCTCTCACCTCATCAGGAGCTGCTGAGCTGAGGTCCTCAGGGAATCCCATGCTTTATTTTTCACTCTGCCTGCCCGGCTATTGCAACAGGGTGACCTTGATCCTGCCTGGGCTTGAGGGTGTATAATTGAGCATTGAGCCCATATAGGTGAAGAACAACAATAACAACAACAGAACCCCAGCCAAACCCCCAAACCAGGCATTTCCTAACTTGCGTGTGGAACAGAGTGTCCTGTCCAGTGGACATTCTGCATCCTTCCCAGTCCTCCTCTGTAAACACCATTTACCTTCTGTGTTTATCCAATCCATATGCTCCTTGCAGTTCTGTGATTCCTTCAGTTGTTCTACCTGCCGGACAAGTTGTTACAGGCACTAAATGATGGGGGTTTTGTTGCTTGCTTACTTTATACACCCGCAATTTCCTGGTTTATATGTCCAGAGAGTACTAGTCTTTAATTTAATATTATTCATAGATTTTATTGAGCATTAGTTAACTTTGTAAAGCACCTTAATGGGCTGGGTCTTTTTAATTATATATGGGAAAACCAATAGAAACAAAGGAAAATTACCCAATTTGTTACAGCTGGTTTACAAAGAGCCCTTGAGGTGACTGAGCATCACTTTTCCCTTTTATTGCACTTCACACATTCCCCAGCTCCTGTCAATTCAGATCACATCTAACCTCCCTTTCCTGATGCAGCCCCTGCATGCAGCATGGTTGCCCCTTCTCCCTCCAGCACTGAGCAAACTCCAATGTCTTGTCAGTTCCTTTGGGCAGGGGGAAGACCACTGACATAGTCTGGTGGAATTTTCTTTTCCTGCTGCTCACCAGAAACCTGCAAAATGCTGGGGTTTGGCTTTGCACTCGTGGCTCCTAATGCTTTGCAGGCATAGAAGTACCCGCATGTTTGTGGGGCTGCAGACCTGCTGCTTGCTCTCACCACAGTCTTGTTCCTTGTTTCTTTGGGTCTCTGTCTCATTGTACAAACCTGCAAAATGAGAAACTCTCCTCTTTCAGATCTTAAGTCCTTCCAGCCCTAGCTGTTCTGTGATTCTGTGATTCCAAAGGTGAGCACCTTTTCCAGTGGAGCAGTGTGTGCCTGTGTTTCAGCAGGAAGCTGCACTTCCACAGCACTGTCTCATCATAAACTTCAGCTGTTTCCTACAATCATCCTAAAACCCCTGTAAATCTTGTTGAACTTGTAATGCATTCATGTCTATTGCGGAAATGACGAGGAAGCATCTTCTGTAACTCTGTGTTGGCTGAATGGCTCTATATTGGTTCATGTATCTCCTTTACACAGCAAAAGCTGCCATAAGCCATTTCCTAGGTACCCATCAAGCACTGTCTGGCGCATCAGTGAGGTGTGAGCTAAAGCTGCAGCTCTGGTTTGTGTATCTAGAATATGTTTGAATATCAGCTATACCACATCCTGGATGCAGCATTAATTAAACAGACTGGCCCTGCTTCAGGCCCCAATGGACAAGCATCCACATGGCAACTGTGAGCCTTTTCGGCAGCAAGAGATTAAGGAATTAATTGGCAGGGTTAATCTTCATGTCAGGGATGGAAATGAATTGTTAATTTGTTTGGATGAGTGTAAAGTCCTCTCGCAGCGATGGCAGGTGGGATCACACGGGGAGAGGCCTGCAAAGCTGCCCTTCCAGGGGACCTTCCTATTTAACCCCTTCTGCAAACAGACCTCTCGGGTTCTTTGCCCCCAAATGCGCGAGACTCCTGCACAGGGTCAGAGCAGTGGGTTGTGCTGCTTGTGTGTAACCTCCATCCTTGCAGCTGACAGCACATGGGAGATGGGAGAGGGACTGCCCGCAGCCTGGGAGGGACCCTTCGTTTTACAGCTTTTCTCTCTGATCTTGCTCCTGGTTGCTGCATTGCAGATACTGGATCAGGCCAACCTGCTCCAGGATCTACAGACGGAGGGAGAGCTGTGCTGTTGGGACAAGTGGTACCTGCTCTGCACACAGTGTGTAGAGCTTGCTGGGTCTGTACAGACACTAAACCCCCTCCTCCAGGACATTGTAGTATGAGTATCTGTCAGATCACGAAATGCTTTCTCCTTTCTGCTCTCATTTTACTCTCAGGACAACAGAGTATTTTCCATTTTAGTATCTTTCACATCTGTTAAGGCTAATACATTGGTCACATCACATTAAGGCATAGGTGAAAAGCACCTCAGGGCTTAAATTACTGAAATGTAGATGTAACTTTGTATCACTTGTGCTCTCTTTTGTGCACTGATCTAGTGAGTTCAGCAATAAGAAGCACTTTCTCTCCATGCTGTGGTGTGATAGGTTGTGGCACAGCCTGATTGTAGACGTGACATTAAACAGGACTTGCCTGCACAAAACCCCGGGATCTTTCTGGGTGTGCAACAATCCTGTTTCAGACCTTGCAGTCAAAACGCTACCCTGTTGCCCACATTTCAGTTCCCACCATCAGCTCTTACACCTACTCTTCCATTTGCCCTGAGGTACCGCTGCTCACAGTATACAGGCACTGCAAGATGTGTACAACAGGTTAGGTGACAATCACAGCCTGATCTGCTGAAGTGAATTTGTAAGATGTTGCTGTTATACAGGCAAGATAATGCTCATTTTTGGAAGAGCCTTTGTGTGTGTGTATGAATATCATAGAATGAGGTACTGAAATACAGGTACAGTTGCCTCCTGTTGTTTGTGAAAGTCATGGGAAGCCACTTCTTTGTGCCCAACACAGGATTTATGGGGAGACTGATGCTGTTCCAAGGCGCTGTAAAATAATGAGAGGTTTTCATAGCCAAAACCACTTGGCTGGGTTTAGCCTCCAGATCCACATCCTGTCTGTGCACAGTGTGTCATGACGGGGATACTGAGTCCTGCCAGTAAAAGTACTCGAGTATGAGGGGTTGGTTTTGGTGCTCAGGTTCAATCCCCTCCTAAAGGAGTGCTCACTGCTGTGCTTGTGTCCTCTGACACCAGCTGCTTCTCCTTCCCACACCCGCCCCATTTCCCTACTCTGCAGCTTCCATCCCACATCCCCATACTGCCTCTGCCTCTCATTTTTACCTCTGTTCTCCTATTTAATGGGAAATACCTTTGTGCTGCTTTTCCCATCTGTGTGAGCCTACAGAGACTTCCATCCATTGATCACTGGGGAGCAGTTTTGCTGGAGAGGGGAGAGCAGGGTGTCCAGCAAGGTCTGGGACACTGGGTAGAGCTAGAAGCAAAGCAGAAGGGCTGGTCTGGTGTTTGGGTGATGGTTTTTGCTAGGCTGCCACAGTTACCGAGTGCTAAGTAAAAATAAGTCTGATGTGATACTTAAGGTATCCTTAATCTGACCACTGTCACTTGTATTTGAGACCACAAATAATAAGCTCTGCCATCAACTGACGGAGCAACTCTTGTGCATTTGTGTAAACCTGGTTTTGGGCTGTTTTGCATTCTGCAGGTTATTTGAGGTGCCTGTCTCTTTGTAGGTGTCTGTCGAGCACTTGCTCATACTCTCACCTTGCATTTCACGTTCTCCTCTGCCCACAGGCAGCCAGATGGTTGACTATAAGCCAAAACTAAGAAGGATTTCCTCTTTTCTTTGGAAGGGACAGGGGCTCAGAGGTTTACAGTTGTACTTAATCAGATAGTCTGTCCTGTGTAACTAAGGCGGCCCACAGCCTGTTGCTGGCACAAGCAGCTACTCCAGTGCAGTCCAATTGAGCTGCCATTTTTCAATCCACGTGGAACTGTGCTTTATGGGTTTTGGACTTATGGGTGTCCTGAAATGCCAGTAACATGGTGATGGTCTAGTACAGCTTTTGTGTACTGTCATTTAATATCACTGTTAGGAATTATGACCACTCCATAGTTTAGAACAAATCTATGCCACACAGAAAGTTTAACTATTGAATGACTGGGTTCATCACAGACCTAGTTAATTCTTTGTGTAGTAGCCTCTACTATCCATCCATGATGTTAACATGCCATGTAATCAGCTTTATAAAATACAGGAGTTGGTTTCCATGTCCCTGTGCGCATTCACTCTCCTAGGGAGAGCACTGACCATCAGAGGAATTTTACTGGATAACTTGCATTTCTACAGCAGATTTTTTGGAGGGATTATAAAGCAACTGGGTGTCTTCATATCTACTTTGGCTGCAAACTACACTGTGCAAATACTTCTTTATTTATACATAGCAGAGATTTTACAAAATGAGTTCAGTGCTCTCTTTCAGTGTTCAAATTGGGTGGTAAAGCTGTGGAACACGCCCTGGGAGTTGATTAACTGAGAGCTCTTACTCTGCAAATTGTGTGTTCCCATGCAGACATCAGAAGTACTGGAGCTGCAAACACAAGCCTGCAGTACCTGCTCTGTCCCTGTGGCAGAGGACAGCATTTACTGCTTGTGTAAAAGACTAAAAGTATTTTTAAGGACAATTCATTTCCTTATGAAACTTAACAGTGGGTGAAGTGGAATTGAGACCATGAACTTAGCGATAGGGTATTTTAGGATCACTGAGTAAGAGAACTTTTAGCAACTCCAGACCAGAATTT
This sequence comes from Psilopsiagon aymara, assembly GCA_024733675.1. Taxonomy (NCBI): domain Eukaryota; kingdom Metazoa; phylum Chordata; class Aves; order Psittaciformes; family Psittacidae; genus Psilopsiagon; species Psilopsiagon aymara. The sequence continues at coordinate 9,147 of JANRGW010052136.1, read as the reverse complement.
GATGTTTAGCATTTTCTTTTCTAGGAGTTACGACCCATTCTGCAGGCGCCAGGGCCTGAGCAGCATCTCCACCTGGGTTTCCCAAGGAGGTTTCTTGTCTTTTCTTGAAAGTGGAATCAGGAAGAAGAAAATCTTTGGGAAGCAGGACCCTGACAGAGATTTCATCATCTCATTTATGGCTGTGTGGTAGGTACAGATTGTCTCTTGGTGGCAGGTACACTACCTTAGCCATTCTGTACTATGGTTGTAAGGTTGTTCTGATGTACTTCAATCAATGAAGTACACTGTGAAGATAATCTTGTTTAAAGGAGACCCAATAAAATATCCTGTAAGTTTAATACACAAGATGAGAAATCCAATTAGAGCACATCCTGCCACTTCAATCATTATGGGCACCATCCCCACAGGTAGGTCCCGTCTGGTACACAGGAACTGTAACTGGAAGGGCAGGTTTGATAGATCTGTCCCAACTCTTGATTATGTTCAAGAACCTGAAGCAGTGACAGACGCAGGCAAAGCTCCCAGATCAGGAAGAAATGAGCTCAGCTGGTAGAAGACAGGTATTTCTTGACACTGCAGCCATTTATCCTAGAGATACGGGACCAGAGATGAAGAGCACAAGGCAGGTTTGACACTTTTATTAACAAAGAGCCCATAGGGCTCAGTCATTAGTACAAAATACAATCATGTTCCTGTAGGTTAAACAGCTTTTGTTTTTTCTTATTTTTTTCATTTTGTCTCTTTTAAACTGTTTCACAGTTATCAAAACAAAGCCCCTGCATATTGAACTTATTGTGCAAACAGTAATTATTTAAGGATCAATTTCTGCACTAAGCCAAGTGTCAGAGAGCAGAACTTAATCTTGTTTTCACCCCTCCTTTGAAGGGTGACATGTGCTTCCTAAGAAACACATTCTAGTTGTCTTTATTTTTTTGCAGCAAACAATCTAAGGCCACAGTTTATCTGCAAATAATACAAAACAACTCAAAGATTTTAAGGGGAAAAAGGGGGAGAGCACATCTTTACCCTTCATGCTCTTGTTTGCTTGACCATGTTTATCCCAGGTAGCACGTACCACCTATCAGGTGTTACAGTCCAAAGAAGCACCTAACTTTCTTTAAGCTAATATTTGTAATTATTAACATGCAAATTAATACACAGCCACATTACTTCCCGAATAACTATAATGGTATCTGTTTAAGGAGAATACACTTGTTCCCTTTCCAGGTGATGTGAGTGGGAATCCTGCACTGATTGTATGGGCATGCCATCATGAACTCAAAGGCATGAGATCTGATCTTGAGACTTAAGGTAAATACTGATCTTTAGAGTGACCTTTCTAACACATGTATTCCCATTTTGGTTAAAGCTGCATCTGTTGTAGAGAGCAATACTTAAAGTTGCACATGAAAACAGTAACTGCAGTTTGAGTTTGGAAACCTGCATCTCTGTGTCTTTTACACTGGTGCAAAAGTGACTTGAAGTGCTAGGAATCAGACAGCATATGAAGTCATACTAAAAGACTCAACATATGCATCTGGGTGTGCCTGTAGAAAATCCCTGCTTCTGAACTGAAGCTAGATTTCACAGAAAAAAACATTTAAACTGGTTTAACTGCAGTTACTGGTGAAGTTCAGGAAACTCAGTTACTATTCTTGTAGTTACCAGAAAGTACAATGTTTACCACACGAAGCACCGGGTTTTGACCCCAAACCTTTGTGTGTAAGACACATGGAATAGTTTGAGTAGTTCAAAATCCCCCATAATTTCAACACTTGGCTGTAAACTTGTGGATCAAGAATGCTGTGTTTCTACTCCTTTAAGTGATCTCTTGATGGCGCCTTAACTTATCCCAATTGATGCTTGGCAGGAAGCAAACATTCTACATTTAATGAAGACAGCAGAAGGGTTTGGTAAAATGCAGTGCCTTCACCCTTAGCAGCAACAAACTCTCACTGTTCTAAATGACCTGAGGAAGAAAACATTAAAATATTGCACCAAAACAAAATAAAACAGCAAAAACAAACAAGGAAACACACTAACAAAAACCAGTATGGATAGCAAAGGACCAGTGCAGCCCCTGACAATGGATCTCTGGACAAAAATGCAGGAGGAATGAAAAGCTTTGTGCCATTCCCAGAGGATTTTGTTCCCCTGATGTCTGCTTTCACTTCAGTTATAAGCTATGTCTATTCTGGGTATATTTACACCTCTCCCTATGCTCCCTATCTCAGTCACTAACCACAGAAACCATTTAGGGTCCTGTTGAGAACCTTGAAGTATACTGGAGCTGTAACAAGACTTGTTTTGGTCTCAAATGTGACCATAAGTAAATATCCAAAACAGAGGTAGGCTTATAAAGGCTTCTGAATAAATAAGTATTGTCCATTTTGCTAAATATACCTGCTCTTGGCGAAAGGCTTCTCCCTTGCCATGCTTCCCCTCATCATGCTATCCATAGGCTTAAGATGCAGAAAAAGAACTCACAGTAGAAGAGGCTAGAATAATTCCCTTAAGAAATCCCTTGAAAGAAAGCATAGTGCATAAGCTCTTATCGAAGTTCCATTTTCTTTTGCATACTCGTGTCTTTCACTCAATACACGGCTGCCTTCATAATATTGCGTAATAGCTATTCTGTCATCCATGATGTCTTTAGGATCATTATGAATGATGAAACAGTACCACTTGGCAGTTGTTAGAAGGGCAGGTTCTCACGAAATACAAAGTTGAGCTACAGCGAAGACTTCACTCCATGATTTAGTAGTGTTCCTTTCTTGGATGCAGACAGTGCAACAACTGAAGCCCCTTGAACACTGGATCCTTTTGGAAATGTTTTCTCACCCACATTCTGTCCCACAGCACAAGTTCTTCTAAAGAAGTTTACAACATAATGATGTAAATTCTTCCAAAGAGTTCTAAACAAAACGAATTCTTCTCTCCTCAAAAGATCCTTGCATCTCCTCCTTGTACTTTATGTATATCCACTCTTCAGAAAGCTTTCAGTATTTTCAGGTACTCCTCAAATATTTCAAGCAGAGCTGCTCCCATAATATCCTCTGTGCAGGCTAATCCAGCAGATTCTCTTCCATCATCAGACATGCTCCTACCTCCCCTCTCCATTGTCCTTTGACTTTCTTGCAGATGAACTTAAGTTTTGGAAAAGAAAACTGTTTCCTTTTTAGCTGCACTATCGGCTTAAGCAGCAAAAAGATTTAAGACATTCATCACAACGATGCTCATTACAAATCCACTTCAGAGCATGAATGAAACTGGCTGAATTTCTTCTACATCAGTTGGATGTGGGTCAATCTACAGAGAGAAGAAAGGCCACAATTACTGCCTGTAACACTTGCATTTCTTTACGCAGGGCTGTCTTTTTTTGCCATCTGACAATAAAGCAGCACCTGCTGTTTATTTTTTTACCTCAGAATAAAGAGGTGGAGGCTGAAACCGGAACTCTTGTATGTAAGCAAAGACAGGACAACACAATTGTTCCTCACAGTCTATTGGTGGTGGATAAGCAGGAACATGTCTGGAGAACTCTTCCTCAGACACTACATCAGCATAATTTGGTGGTGCTGAAACACAAGAGATGCTACTGTCAGATTTCAAACTGTTCATTCACAGTGCTACAACAGATTACAGCATCCTAGACCATGAAAACTGTATTAAATATTATACTATCATCAAATTGTATGGAGTGCACTATACTCATAAATACTCTAACCAGAATTATGTTTTTAGCAAGCTTAGGTGATTCAGCAGGAATACTACAGATGCTCTTAGGGCTACTCCAGCAACAAAACCTGTGTTCTATCATGATATATTCAGCAACAATTAACTTTAAGGCGTCTACATCCAACACAGAATTCCCACTATCAGAAGTCAGTTACTTCAAGCCTCAGCTGATAGACAGGGGTAAAGAGAGACTTAAAAAAGGCTGGAGTTAGATCTTCACCCATCCTTCTGGATCTTGACTTACATTTACGTGCCTCACTTCTCCTGAGTCATAGTTTAATGGCCTACATCCCTAGCAGTGCCCTTAAACAGCACTGCTACCCTTCCACACAGACAGTGCTGTGCTGTATTACAAAGATTTCAATAGGTGTTACCTTCAGGGTGTTCTGGCATGGTCAATGCCAGCCAGCTCATATCCATACTAAACTGGCTGGTAATGCTGGAGTTTCTGCTTGAAAATCCGATACATGGAATAGTGCCAATCACCAGAGGCATTTCAATCATCAATTTCTTAGCACCAGGAATATGGATATACACCTATGTGACAACCCCCAAATGAAAGGAAAAAAAAGCATCATGAGACCCCATTGAATTGCTGCTCCTAGTAGCTGCCCTACTCCCCTATCCTGCAGATTGCTTAGAAATGAGGAGTTTTCTCATCTCAGCTATCTTTAGCTAATTTGCTGGCAGCTTTCCTTACTTTCCAGCAATTTCCTTCCTTCTGTACCTTGTCTCTAGGTAGCATTAAGAAAAAATACAAGAAAGGTTGACAAAAATAATTCTGCACTTGACTTTGAGTTCTGTCCTCCCACTTCTGAATCAGATCACTAGAGGAACCCACTCAGCTTGAGCTACTTTCCTCTAATAATCTCTGGAGGTCTTAAACTAAGCTGCTTCTTTCTCAGAAACATTCTTCCACTTTACCCATTATTCCTATCTTTCCATTTCAGAATCTCTTCATGATCTTCAGTCCCTCACTTGTATGGTACATACTTATTTCTGTTTATTGTTGTTCCTAAACTCAAACAGTTGCTCAGTAAATTCTTCTGCCCCCAACTCAATAGTCAAGAATATGCACATTTGTAATAAAAAGCCATACTTACAGCTAATGAGTATTCTACTCTAATAATACAGCAGTCAAGTATAGAGGGGGATACAGGTGGGATTTTCAGAGTTTTCCCATTCCAGGTATCTGTACTCCCAGAGGCAATGTGGTTTCCTCGGACATTGGCAACCATCTGACGGAAGGTTTTTGTCTTCCCACTGGCCAGGTATGTTTGTGTTTGGAAAATGGCAGCTTTTGGAACAATCAAACGAGAGGAACAGTTCTCAATTTCTGCATAGATTGGAATGGCTTCCCCTTCAAGACAAGAGAAAGTTCAGTGAATAACTTGTATTTACCAACTTTCCTCTGGGAGTATCAAAGCATGTTATGCAGCACGTACATCATCTGCAATGTTATGAGAACAATACTTGTTAGTTTCCTCAAGCTAGGCTTATTTTCTTTGCTGCAGAGTGGTATCCAGGCAGAACTACAGCCACCTACTACATTTTATATATAAACAATGATTAATTTTGAAACATTAAGCATAATATGAAGCAGCTATAAAAGCTTTACTGCAAATTACATGCCAATCTTCCTCTTACACAGTGCTAACTGAATTTCAGAATGCTTTTATTTCCTCAATGTGTCTCATGTTACCAAGATCACAAAGAACCTGCTAAAGCTCATTCTTACAGAAGTGTAAACCTACACAAACAGGACACAGACACCTGATTATGTCCCCAATTAAGTATTTTATCCCAAATTAAAGCATTTTGCTGTTCTTTACACTCAAATGTACATGGCTTTTCCATAACATTACTAGCAGGACTTCCTTTAAAATTATATTCTCAAGGGGAGTAAGGGGAAAGGCAAGATGATTTTTGTTAAAGCAAGTTCATGTAGATCTCAGGTTACTACCTACTAAACAGAAAACTGTTCTTTCAGCTATAAAGTGTTGGTTTTCAGAGATTAAAAACCCCTATGAGACATAATAACTACTCTTACCATTACAGTATCCCTTCCTCTCAATTTTGGCACTGAGAGACACTGGCCCAGAAGTGAAAAACCAACAGCCAACCATCTTCTCCTGACTTCTTAGAACAGGTGTCTATAAAATATAGAGTATTTTTCATTTTAGGGCATGAAGCTACCAATCACTTGCAGTTATGTGTATCAGCCATTGCAGTCTAGCCCTAAAATCCACTGCATTTGACTTGCTGTATTACTCAAGGCACTGGAGTTCTGCCACCACAAGTGGAACCAGAGTTTGACTATCTGAATATATGACTGTTTTAGAATCCCAGTCTGCATTTAGACCCCATCAACTACGTAACACAGAGAGCAATGGAATGTAATCTGGCTTCAGAAAACTTGATTTAGCCAGTTCTACAGGTGTGCCTTTTTCAAGGGCTAATGGAGTACTGCAGTATTTATGCCCTTGTTCCTCAGTGCAGAACAACGCAGAATTAACTTCAGCTGCAAGCAACTAATACTTAAGCAGGTGAACTGTTTTTACCTTTGTATCCTTCAGAAGAAAGGATAAATGCAGACACACCAGGTTAAGGTGATGCATCTTCAAAACTTGCAAGCCACATAACCCCCCAAAAATTTAGGCTCATGACAAAAAACATCTTAATTATCCCTGGAGGACTGTCACATAATATGACATTTACAATGTATATTTTTAATTAGAATAAACTTATAAATGCACATGCCAAGGGTCCAAAGTAGGATTCAACCTATTTAAAATTATTTACTGGCACTGGTGCTCAAGTCAATAGAATTATGAAGTCCAGAAAGAATGTGTGATGCTTTGTACTTCTTTTGGTGGTAGCCTTCATTAAGACAGGCACTGCCTACTTTACATGCCCCACAGCCCTCTCCTGTGCAGTAACTGGTAGTCTGCTCTATCCTCACTGTATCTGGATGTGCTGTCTTCACACTCCTAACATACAGTGTTGAATATAAAGACTGTATTCTGCTTGCAGATGTCACAGCCAAAATAGTTCTCCAAGTTCTTCCTAAAGATTAAAATGTAAGCACATAAAGAGGAAAAAAAGACCCTGCTCAAAACATCTCTTAGCTACACTCACATCATGATGAAATGTTAAAATTATCCTAGCATTTTAAATAAAATAGAAATTGCTCATTCATATTTAAATGAATAACCATTTAGATCCAGTTGCTATCATGAAAGTGCAAGGTATAATTTTATATTATTTTCATAATATGGGTTGAGATAAAAGAATCCAGCTCATTAGCTTCCATCTTGCCTATTTTCTCATTACTTAATGCCTGATCTTTCTTATTTTACTCTACAGTATTTCTAGTGATTATTAGAAACTCAAAGCTATAATGTGGCCAAATCTGTCATAAGAAAATAACTGAAAAGATCTCTGAAGCAGCTGCATGCACACACTTAATGTTAGAAAACGACATGCAAAATGGAAGGATACGTAACATAATGGCCAGAGCATAAATGACAGGCTGGGCATGATTAATACTCTTCTGTAATTACTGCTCCTCAACCTACTATTATTGTAGAGTTTAGGACACTGCAGCCCTGTGAATGTAGTTGCTCTGGTAAGAGTAACTACTTTATGTTTGCGCATTATTATTATTAAGCCTTATTTATGCATCTGAAGCCTGCATAACTTTTTGGCAACAGCATCTCTGCCAGCAGGGATGTAATCAATGGTATTAAAAAAAACCCACTCTGTTTGCTATTCACACAACCTAAGATCATCTATTTATAGAGAAAAGCTTAGGGAGCTTATATGCTTTCAGAAGTCAGAAAATGACACTCCAGAATAACATGGAAATGGTTATGGCTGGATGTGAATGCTTCTTGGAAGGGATTTTTTTGCAGCTGGCTTTGGAGGGAGGAGGAGGAGTGGAGTGGACCCTCTTACCAATAAAGCTGGTGAGCTGACGTCGATATGGCTGATGACCTGAAGCTCTGCCTGCACACTCTGGTCAGGTGCTGCAGGCCTCTCCAGTATTGCTTTCACATAGTACTCAATACTGCCATACTTCCCAGTAAAAGAGGTCACCAGAGGTCTGAAAGGAGCAGGCACAAAAGCAGAACCATCAGTTTATCATTCAGTTCCAAGCACCAACACTTCGTGGGTACATAAATGTTTACCAGTTTACAGCTTGTGCTTTCAGCGCCTTAGGGAGACTGAAACAAACGTGACTTGTCAGTGTGGTGGCTGATTAAGACAAACATATAAAGCTGATCTATCAGTTGGATATTAAAAACAGCCACAAGGCAAGTGACATTTAGTGTTCCACAACAAGCAGTGTCCAGCACAAGCCTTTCAGGGTGGATTGTTTAACTTACTCTTGAGGGAGTTGAAAGCTGAACGGAAATTCATGTCTTCCATCGAGAAGAACTAAGCTTTCCTCACCTGTAGGATAAAAATGACTGGTATGTTTTAGTTATTCCATAAATAGCAGAACAAAGCAGACCCTGTTATAAATTATTTATGTATAAAAACACCCAGATGCGAGGGACTAGGAGAAGTTTTAATTGATCCCAGTGGGTTCTGGATTGGAGCCCATGCTTTATTTATGCTGGGATGCAATTTCAATGGAAAAATCAAGGAAACATGGAGACCTTGAGTTTCAGTTCAGGACTTCTGCCAATTTCTAACCCAAAATGGCTTCTGGAAAGCATAAGTAAGTTTCTTTTCCTTTCCAGCAGGAGGGCCATTAATCTACTTTTGAAATTAACAATTGAACTATTTTTTGTGCTAAAAAGCTGCAATTTGAGGTCAGTATTATGAAATACTATTAATATACATGGTCTTAATATATTCTACTGCTTCACTATTTTTAAAGGCCTACATTTACTTTTCTCGCAGACGAACTTGAGCTGCATTTCACCCTTACGGAATGAAACCCCATTTCCCCATGATTCTTCTTTGCTGCCGTAGTGCTGCAGTGTCCAAGTGACAGCTCTGCCAGCTGGAGACATCCACAGAGAGCCTCTGCTTTCCTGAGCCGGTGCACAGGGAGGCCGAAGGCTGCGAGGGGCTTCCACAGGTACCTTCCCTGACGGTGCTGACAGAGCACAGCCGGGCACGAAGGTGCCCGATGTCATTTATGAAAGGGCAAACCGCGGCAGTAAACCCAACGGAGCGAGGAACCCCCGAGCTGCAGCTCTCATTCCAGCCCTGTTCCGCCTTTCCCAGCTGTCTGCACAAAGCAGGGGTGAGCCCTAGCTCTACACGTGAAGGCTGTCAGAGGGCTGCGGTGCGGGAGCGCCGTCGGGCTGGCCGGGCCGTGCCTGGGCCTCCCGCCATTCCTCAGCACCAGGCCCGGTGCCGGGTTCTCACTGCTGCAGCTCTTTATTTGCTGTC
>JANRGW010052135.1:7017-18646 GCA_024733675.1 Psilopsiagon aymara | reverse complement strand
CTGGAAGGCTGCTATGAGGTCTCCATGCAGCCTTCTCTTCTCCAGGCTGAACAGTCCCAACTTTCTCAGCCTGTCTTTGTATGGGAGGTGCTCCAGTCCCCTGATCATCCTCGTGGCCTTCCTTTGGACTTGTTCCAACAGTTCCATGTCCTTTTTATTTTGAGGACACCAAAACTGCACACCATACTCCAAGTGAGGTCTCACAAGAGCAGAGTAGAGGGGCAGGATCACCTCCTTCGACCTGCTGGTAACTCCTTTTGATGTAGCCCAGGATACGGTTGGCTTTCTGGGCTGCGAGAGCACACTGCTGGCTCATCTTCATTTTCTCATCGACCAACACCCCCAAGTCCTTCTCCACAGGGCTGCTTTGAATCTCCTCTCTGCCCAACCTGTAGCTGTGCCTGGGATTGCTCCAACCCAGGTGTAGCACCTTGCACTTGGCATGGTTAGACTTCATCAGGTTGGCATCACCCCACCTCACAAGTGTGTCAAGGTCCCTCTGGATGGCATTCCTTCCCTCCACCATATCGACTGAACCACCCAGCTCGTTGTCATCACCAAACTTGCAGAGGGTGCACTCAATCCCACTGTCCATGTCACCAGCAGAGATGTTGGACAAGACCGCTCCCAACACCGATCCCTGAGGGACACCACTCGTTACTGGTCTCCAGCTGGGTATTGAGCCATTGAGCACAACTCTTTGCGTGCGGCCGTTCAGCCAGTCAGCCAGTTCCTTAGCCACTGGGTGGTCCACCTATCAAACTGATGTCTTTCCAACTTAGAGGCAAGGATGTTGCGTGGGACAGTGTAGAACGCTTTGCACAAGTACAGGTAGATGTCATCAACTGCTCTACCCCTGTCCATCAGTTCTGTAGCCCCATCATAGAAGGCCACCAGATTGGTCAGGCAGGATTTCCCCTTAATGAAGCCATGCTGGCTGTCACCAACCACCTTCTTGTTTTTCATGTGCCTTAGCGTGCTTTCCAGGAGAATCTGCTCCAAGATTTTGGGAGGCACAGAGGTGAGGCTGACTGGTCTGTAGTTCCTCCGTCATCTATTTTCCCCTTCTTGAATGTAGGTCTTGTATTTCCCTTGTTTCAGTCGTGTCACCCTTTTTCCAGTCATAAATTATGCTTTAGTTATTTTAATTATTTAGTTAATTATGCTTTAGTGCTATTCTGTTTATAATGCTTCCGTAGGTAATTTTTTTTTTCCCCTTTAATAAAGAAACTAGTTGAAGCTGACTGTTAACAACTGTTGTGAGATATCTGTGTGTAAATTACTGTGAAGCAACTCCATGCATGTTCTTTGGGTGCCTGTGGCAGTCTTTTGGAAATACACCAAGACGACCCTTGAACCTAAGCCGAGCAAGGTAGCCCAGCAACAGTAAAACACTTAAGTTTGCCTCTGCTGGCAATGCTGTGCTGTCCTAGCACCGCTCTTCCCAGTGAGTGACTGTAAACATTGAGATGCGAATTCCCCTGGTGGTCTGTAGTGCAGTAGGGATGATGATGGAAAAGGCTCTCCAGTACAGTGGTGCCTTCAGGTAGAACCTGCTTCACTGCTGGGTTGAGTCGCAAGTAATTCCAGGGAAGCAGCAGTGACCTGTGTTCTGCCAGGTCGACCCAGGTGGGCAGGTTGTTCTGTGTGAATCCAGTTACAGCATCTGGGTAGCTCAAACCTAATAGAAGCAAGGATCAAATTATTTTAATGGGAGGATGAACTTCAGGACCCCATCGCAGACAAAACTGTGATGTGCATTTATGTACACACAGTTTTTGCAAATACACTGGTATGGAATGTTTTATACGTGTGGGTTCTGTAGTTGTCCAGCACTTTGAAACGTGTTGTACTTTGTTTAAACGCCAATGCCTTTGAAAACTGAAACTATTTGCTGGATGTTGTACTTAGTCAAAGACTGTTCCTAAAATGGTAGGCATCAATTATTTTAGTATTTGGTTCAGGCTTTGTTGTTAAATACTGAGTCATCTTACGCTGAATTTTTTTTTTTTCACTTACAAAATTCTTTCCAAACTAACTTAATGCCTCCATTATGTACAGGAAAATGAAAGTTAATATTTGACAAAAATAAGGTTGTCAAACAGTGGATGACTTTTAATTTTGTTATCCTGTATTGCCTGGAAATTAAGTAGCAATAAGATGGTTTCTGTGAAGCAGATTTACATCAGATTACTCCTTTGAGTTTTGGACATAATAAAGGTAATAAAGGCAGAGTTAAGCAACCAGAGTAGATGTTGTAAGTTTTGTAATGAAAATTTAGGTGGTTTAGTCTGTTAATCTTAGTCTGCAGGGATATTTCCTTATGTTCCCATCTTGATGCCTGACCTGCAGTTTTACAGGACCTGAAATACCAATAGACCACTGTATATTGACATGTTGAGTGTGCAGTCAGCATCATCTATTTAAATAGTTTCATTTTCTTTTTTGTGAGTGTGTCTTTGAGTAGCTTGAATCTGGGAAGTTGCCAATTTGTATGCTTAGGCAATAGAATATTTTGTGTTTTGACTTAAGTTTCTTCATTTGTGGTCTGTCCTGAAGGCTTCTAGATAATAGTAACTTCTTGATTGAAATCTAAACTCACCTCTGTTTTTTGAATGCTTTTTTAATTATGCATTTGATAGTAAGTCTTAAACTGTATAGCTAGGATATCATCTGTAAATGTGTCTATATATATTGTAGTTTTACAGGCATAACAGACTTATTTTTTGCTAGCTTTGGAATCTAATGAAGTAGTAAGATCAGTGTGTTTGCCTTGAGGCCTCAATCACAGTCTAAAAAACCTCAGAAAATATTTACAGTACTCTTTATTTGGAAATAGAACTATTCAGTAAGAGAAAACTGGCATCTCTATCTCTGTATGAAAAACGCTTAAACAAAGTAAGTGTGGCTAAGACCGGCATGCAGTCAAGCACTGAAGATAAAGCTTTTTTCCTCTTCTTCTTCCTGCTCTCCCATGAGGGTTGTTTTTTTTTCATCCATTTTATGCAGCCTCTTACACTGTACATTAATCTTATAAAACTGGTCTCTAAACCATTTCTGTGGTAGTATTCCCAAAGTCAGTGTGGGGTCTAGCAGGTTTAACTGCAAATTAGGGATGCAAATTCTTTCCAGTCATGGCCAGGAGTGGGTTTAAAAGTGGTTTTGCCACAAGGGAAGAATAATGGATTTCAGAAAATGATGTGAAATTCTAAGTGATTATGAGAAGCATGTTTCTTCAGAAGTGCCGCAAAAGAATAGGAGGAATCAGGAAAAGGTATGGATTAAAGGTTACTTTTCTTTTTTTGTTTGTACTTTACTGACTGTTTCCTTGTTAGAGATGGTAAGGTTGTTGCCTATTTTTAAAAATGACGAGTTAAAAAAAATTTGGGAATTTTTTTTTTTCTTTCTGTACTGATGCTCACTTAAATGCAGTACCTCTGGAGCCTGTGAGGCTTTCCACCACAAACCAACAGCACTGAAAATATGCAGAGTTTGAAGGTGTTTTGGTTTCTTTTGTGTATCTTTCAACTAATGTGTGTCATACTACTCTGATAATGTTTTTGTTGGCCAACTTGGAAGTTTCTCCTCCTGCAAAGAAAGGTAGTCATGAGTCTTCAATTTATTCAGTTTCATCTGTCTTAAATTCTGTGTCACTTGAGAGGTAAAAGCATTGCTGGTGCTGTTTGAAGGACTTAAGTATTGCCCCCATGCTTCTCTCAGAGGCGTTTCATGGCTATCAGCAAGAACTAGCTCCCCCTGTTTATGTGAGGGGAGGACCCTTTCCTAATATAAGTAACAACACAAAGATAAAACACAGCTATATAGATCCTCAGGTACTTGTGATAGTTGACTTTCAATGTATTTGTAATTTGTTCCTGGCAATATCAGTATGTGAAAGGCAAAGATAGTATCTTTGCTTCCTCTACAAGCTCAGGTAGTTTAGCCATTTGCCTTTACTATTAATGATTTCTGAGTCTTGTCTTTGCCATCCACACAAAAATGGGTGGAAGGTGAATGCTTAAGTAGGGAAATGTGCTTCCCAATTTGCAGTAAGTGCTGGGGAATCAGAGGCAGGTGTAGTATGCTCCCTTTTTGAAATTCTGTTTCTACCTTCTGTCAAGCCATGTTGATTTAAACTGTTGCTGTATCTTATCTAATTGTGTTTGCTCTGAGTCACTTTCCTCTCAAACATAACCATCCTAGTGCTAAGATTTTGGTATGTTCATGTTTGAGCATGTGGGAATTGAAATGCTTCATTTTCCCTCTGTCTTGTGGATTTTTAGCATTGCCCTAAGATGGCTTTGAAGCACTATGGGCAAGCTGGGATATCAAAGGGCTACAGGAATTCAGCCATAATTGTTTTATAGCTTGCCAGAAAACAGACCTATTTGTATAGGTAACATAGAAAATAGCTGTGATTTGACAGTTTGGTGCCATTTATATCCACCATAAAAATAATGGAAAAGTTAAAGGGGTATTTTGGAAGCAGGAACTGGGCTGTAAATGCAGATTGCTTCTCTGTTTTCTCAAAGGGACGAACAGGAAGCAGGGTTTAGGAAGCTTTGTATTGAAGTTAATGAGGACCCTGTCCACTTTAAGGATATTTGCTGTACTTGCACTGTGAAACTGCACATTTGTTTGTTCCTTTAGTAAAAGATCACATTGTCCAAATAGTACAGATTAGAAAAGACCTAAATACTGATAAACAAGAAGGAAAATTCATGCTAACTTCTGCAGCAGTGTAAGTAGTCCAAGTAACCTCAATTCTGGAAAATTAAAAATAGTTTATTTTTATGTTGTGATCACAAGCATGATGCCCTTCCTGTTGTCTGAAAGGCTTGCTTCACATTACTTGTCCAAGTACCATTTGTGACTGAACAGGTCTGTGTGCAGACCTGAAACTCTAGTAGGATACTTTGTCGGTTGCTTGGAGAAGCTGTCTTGGAAACGTGTTCCTATTTGAAAACTAGGGGTTAGGAAGCACTGGAACCCCACGGGGAATTTTTGTGTGTTCTGCTGTTTTCCAATATGTTGATAAGCATACGGTGAATAATTTACTGCATTTGCCTTGCTTTTCACTTGGCTGTACAGAGTACTTTGTACAGGTGAGTGTGTTTGTGGATCTATCCCAGCGTCCTTTGTAGGGTAATGCTGTAGGGAAGATGTGTTCTTAGAGGTACATTCAGTGGTTTGTGGTAATAGCAAGTGCTGTTAGACTGTCTTTTCTTAGAAAAAAAGCATTTGAAGAGATATGAACTTGGCATTGTCACAATTATCAAGTAGGAGAACCATAACACCGTATCTTAGGTGTCTGAAGAGATGTGGAGCTGCAGGTCATTTGGGAAAGTGACAAAACCAGTTGTTAACTGATGAGAATTCCAGTACAAGTACAGGAGTGTCATGGCCTTAGTATTGCTCAAAGTGAGGTCTGTTGAAGGTGGTTAGCATTTAGCTGGCAATAGCCTCTACTCCGTACATTAAGAGAGCATATTGAAGGTGCTGAAAGCAAGAAATACTCCAACTTAAAAATATAAACCTGAAGCCCAGAAAAATGAGTGATTCAGTACGCCATGCTGCGCATATGTCCTGGGTTCAGCAGAGGTTAGCAGTTCTGTTACAGCGGTCTTCCTCTTGTTGATCTAGGTGAGCCTGCTGACACCCAAGCTATTTTTATAGATCAGTCCACATCCGGTTTCTTTTGCCCCTGATCTCTTTCTGGTTGTTGAAAGCGCTAATGTCCATCAGTATGGTAATATTGTTTAACAAGCAGTACTTGAGTTTCAGTTCTTGGGTTTGTGACTGAGCTACCTATGTCCTTGATGGAATGGGATTACTCAACAGTAGCTGGTGAGGGTTTGGATTCTGTGAACTCTGTATGGCACTGAATGTTTATCCCGTTTCCTTTTTGAAAAGTTTTACCAGAAATTAAAACTATACAGGTGATCCAAGATGAATGTCAAATAGCCAGTGACTTCTATGCAATGAGATGTGAGGGATTACAAAACTGACTGCAGAGTTTGGTTTTATAATGTGATTGCCATTCAAGCTGTATTTTCAGAAGGTTAGCACTTAAGGTAACTTGCGCGCAACTTGGAATGTGGTTGATTGAGCATTGTATATCTGAAGTTGGTTTTGTTTCTCATTTACCTTCTAAATTTCTAAGAAGTCTTTCAGTTGTGGAGCAGTGTCAAAGTGAAGACTTTGGACAAGAGACTTGTGGCACACTGAAGTCAACTGGCATGTGAATGGGGACTCTGCAGCCCAGCTATAGCCATTTGACTTTGAACAAGTTTCTAGCAATAAATGTGTTTGATATCTCATTTGGGTCATGAAATAGAATTTATTTAAAAGGTGATGGAGTTCATTGCAATTTGTGGGCATCTCTGACTTGTAGCAAGTCCATTGGAGAAGAGAAGGTGCATCTGTTGAGTATTTTCTGCTGTATGTGCTTGCATGATCTCATGTGCTTTCTTTCTCTTTTTGCTTTGTGTGGAGAGTGGCCAAGGAACTCTACACAGCATGTGGTAGGTGAAATGCCTTTGTGAGTTTTCCGTTCCATAGTCTCCCTGTTCTCAGCTTCTAAACCAGCAATAATGTGGCATTTCTTTTTATCTTGGTATCTCTGCACTTGTTGAAGTATGAGAGGAGTTCAATTTCCATTTGCTAGTATGTGTTATCTGGCTGTGCACAAGCAGTATAGTTCTTAGGGAAGAATCTGAAGTGCATCTGTTCTTACTGGAGCTCTAAGGGTGCCTGAGAAGCTTTAAATGGTAATAGGTCCTTACAAGAGGTATTATTTATACTACTCTTTTTACCATGCTGCTGCTATGTCATTATTTCCTGTGTAGTTTATAGAAAAAGGAATATGATCCCTTTTAAACATCTATAACACGAAATGTCTAGCTGTAGAAAGTGGATTTGCAGCTTGTGAGCTTGTCTGCCAAGCTGAACTCACCCTGTATGGCTAATCTTGCTGTGCCTTAATGAAGGCTGAAGGTAAACTTTTTCAGAGTTGCTCACCACCTCACATAGCTTGTTCTTCTCTTCTTTTTTCTGAAGGACCGCTGCCCCAGTTGCTATTTTTAGTCTTGAAGCTCTGGTGAATGCATTTGGATTGATACAGTAAACAAACAACTTACTAGAGTGCGGTTACATGGTGTGACTTAATAGGTCTGGATGCAGCCTGCTGCCAAAAAGGGCAGCTCATCTCTTATCTGTGTGCTGCTGCAGTTTTCTTGTGTGACATTGGTGTGAGCTGGGCCAGCGCCCTGATTCAGCAGAAGGTAACTTCCAAGCCTCTCTTATCTATCCTGACTCAACTCTGAAAAGTTAATTTTCTGTTGGATCCCTGGGCTGAACTGACTCACTCTAGAGCTACCATGTCATCCAGCTCAAGTAGGAGAGCTGGCAGTGCATGGTGAAGAGTGGAAGGAAAAGCAAGACTTTCAGTGGCAACTTGCAGTCACGCAAGATGAGCCACTGTGCGAAGACAAAATACATCCTTAAGGGTTCTTTAATATATAGATAGTGCTTTGACACTGCGGTTTATATATTATGGTCCTGGCTTTGACACTTTTGCCTTTGGACAAGAACAGTTAACTCACTGTTGAATTGTATGTACTCTTGGTAAATATAACTTACTTGTAAGTGCTGTGGACTTTGCAGCATGTTTAGGAAGTGAAGAGCGCTGCAGTATTATTTTTTTCAGATTCAGTGGAAATTGCTTAAGGAAAAGTTTGCATTATGTCTGATAGAAGGAACCAACTGGGAAGCATACAAATGTGTAATAAGAAAAGGATATAATAGAATGCTTTGCTTTTTACTCTAAAAGGAAAAAATCGTATTTTTAAAAACCTTTTTTTCTCCTCCAGTAATACATCTTGTTTGTCTTATATCTTTACAGTTTGTGCAGTTCTGAAGGCCAGTGAATTCCATCTTGGGGTTTTGTTCGGGTTTTTGCATGCTTGGAAGGTTACCCATATGCAAGGCATGCAGTAGTACTCCAGAGAACTGTCCAACTAAGAGAGGGGTTTAAAGAGAAACTGTCTAAATAAGCTAGGCTTACTCTTTGTATGTATGTATGTGTTATCTGTGCAACTCTGTTCTGGCTTTTAATGTTCTAAGTACATCCTTGAATTTTGGTTGTTCTGTTGTTTTTTTTTTTTTGTTTGTTTGTTTTGGGGTTTTTTTTGTTTGTTTTTTTTTTTTTTTTTGCTTGTTTATGATAGCATAAACAAAATATCTGACCAGTTTCTTGACTGGTAATCTTGAAAACCCAAATACGTTAATCAGACCACTGTTTGGGTTTGGTATTTGCAGGGAAAAGACCTTACAATCTTTTCCTCTACAGTATTTAACCAAATTAGGCAAGTCTTTTTATCTTCTGTCTCCAGAGGCAAAACTCTCTGGTGCCAGAGATTACTGCAGTGAGCCTTGAAGATATGCTGCTTACTTTGATGTGCTGTTCTAAGACCTTCTGCTTGGGACAGTGGCAGTCATAGCAGTGTTCACCAACTGAATGGCTTAGTAGTCATGGCAAGTGTTCTTCCTGCCCAGCTCCAAGAATTCTCTTTGCTGCAGGCCTGTAGGCTTTTACCTAAAATACCAGGCTTTTACTGTGTTTTGGTTGAAGGTGGACCTATAATTAAAATGTGGCAGCTGTACTGATTTGGTATGTCTGTGATTATATTTAACTGGATGCAAACTGTAGAATTTTCCTTTAGATGTTGGTCTCTAAGAGTAAACAGAAGAGGTCAGCACTGACTCAGGCTACTTTTCATGGTCTTGACAGTTGTGTACCAGAACTGTAGATCTTCTACAGAGGAGCTGATCCATACAGAACTAACTTTTCATTTTGCTACAGAAATTTGTAACTTGGAAACAGTCCTGTCTTCATAAAAGCAGTACCAACTTCCTTTTATCTAATAGTATTTTTATTGACAACGTATCACTTCAGCTCATAGAATAGGCCTGAGTTTGGTGGAAACCTAAAGTTAAGAGGTTCTTAATTGCTGTCAGGTCTTCAGAAACAAAGAATTGCTTGCTTGCTTGCTTGCTGCTTCTGCGGAACAGTATCTTCCAGATCCAAGTAAGTAAAAGAAATTTTTGGTCTTTTAATCAGCTGGACATAAAGACGTAGTGCTTCCAGTGCTGCTCCTGGCACTTGTGGCAATATGTCAGAGACATCTGATGACCCTTCCACTGTACTCCAGCCAAGGAGTGGCATTGTCAGGAATCATGGGGTGTTTTTCAGGTTGCTGGCAATGGTAGGACTTGGATGGACTGGAGTACTACCGACACTGTTGCTTCATGTAAACCTGGAAACTTGTGCCAGTTGGATGGCAAAAAACCTAAATGTTCTTGCCAGATTGCAGAGCAGCAACTGTTTACTACACTTGCTTCTGTGTTTACCAGTTCAGAGGCCTCAGCCATGTTTATGCCTTTCTCAGAATGCATGATTTGATGCTCCAGTAAGATACTTTTCTGAGAAAAGATGTGGCTTTCTCTTAGTTTAGTTACTGTGATCTTTTAGGTTATGATTTTTGTTTCTTCACTAGCAATGGAAGAAAAGTCCTGACTTCTGTTGCTCGGGGTACGCTCAAGTGTCAGGACTCTTTTCTGTTTAGTGTGGGCAGCTTTTATCTTCAGTAAGTGTTTGAATAGGAAGAATAGCCTGCTTCCTTCTCCTTTTGCTTGCTCCCAGTTTATCAGTGTTCAGAAGACTATAATGTGTGACATCAGTCCAAAGCTGAGCAATAGAGATTTCTGGTGACATCAGGATAGGGTTAATGTGCTAATATGGATGCAGAGGTGCTTCATTTAAAGCAAGGTGGAGGAGAAGAAAGCATTTTAAGTCTCATGTCTAAAAACTTCTGTCGGAATGGTGAATTTGCTTATTTTGCATCTGTGGTCATATGAATAGGGCCAGATGCAGAAAATCTGATCTGGCAATTTTTCAGAAGATCTGTTCAAAGTGGTTTTTTTTCAGAGAACAGTTGAACTCAGTGGTATTGTGCCGCATCTAATCCTTCTCAGTTTGCAGCAAAATAATTTGAAGTTTTAAGCTTCCATCATACAAGCCCTTAGAATCCACCTGTCCATAATGAATGAAACTGCATTTCTTCCTTTTCAGCACAGCAGATAGTTGGAAAAAAACTAATAGGACTGTTCAGAAATTAAATTCGTGGAGTGTCAATACAACCCAACCCCCTTACTAGGCTCTTGAATGAGTTAACTTGAGAAGGCATGGCCTTCGAATGGGCAAGAGTGGAAACAAAAAGAGGAGGTCTTGGTTGTCCAAACATGGGTGGTCTGCAGTGGTCAGCTAGTCTTGATCTTTCACTTTTCAGATTTTAAATGTCTGAAAGAAAAAAGAAAACCAACCCAAAAATACCCTCCATTTGCTGGCTTTTAGAATTGGCTTAGATAAGGTAAGGGAAGTGATGGGCATTTTTATGGGAGTGTGTGTATAGTAAATGTTTGGACCTTCTCTATTTCCTCCTTCATTCTCTGGAGAGAAGGGGTACTATGGGCATTTGTTAAGAGCTGAATGCCAGGTGAAGTGTGTGTGGGAAAAGTGGTGAGCACAGACTGATCAGTAGAGCAGGGAGACCGGGAGCTTCAGGGTTGGCACTTTTTCTTCAGTGTTAGTTTAAGCAGACTTACTCAGTTGTTTAAGGAGTGGTGGGTGTCCTTTGACTTACATGGCTGCAAACGCAGCTCCAGATTAACTCCTGTAAGACGCAAAAACTTCTGTGGCTGTCTGTAAGCATTACTGTGGTTGTGAACTTGAATCTTCTGTGATGAATATTCCAGTTTGAATGTTCTCTCAGGGGGAGAGAAAAATTTCTGTGAAATTTTAGAAGTTTGAAACACTGAAGAGTAAGAAAGTGTAGAAGACAGAGTGATGAAAAGGTAGAACGAAGATTTCCTTGATTAGATCCAACTGGTTGTTCCTTGCTCCAAACCTTCACCTTCTAGAAGTGAAAATACCTGGCACAATGATGAGATAACCTCGTCCTTGGATGGAGGAAGGAAAGCAGTTCCACAGCAAAATTGAATGGTGCAAATTCACACTTATTAAGCAGATTTGAGTGTCATGAGAAAATCCTCTTGCAAAAAAATGGTTGAACAAAATTTTAATCATTTTACATGTTGTGAGTACTTCAGGCAGATTCTTCCTTCACTTGCTTTGTTCTAAATAGCTGTTGTAATTTCAGTTTTTTAGTGGGGGGAGGGAATTTCTTGGTGGTGTTTTTGTTTGCTGCCCTCACCCCCCCCAAAAAAAACCCAACCACAAACCTCCCCAAAAGACCCTTAATACTTAAGTTATTTTGGCTTTTTATCTGCTTTGGAAAAGATCAAAACTGTTAATGTCTGTGTGTGATAACAGTGGCAGCACTGTTTCCTACGTAGAATTCTCAGGCAAGTTGTTCACACTATGTATGTAACTAATCCTGTTTTCTGATAGTTAAGCTTCTGTAAAATGAGAGTCTGAATTGCCTTTCTGAGGTTATGGGCTGTTGTGAGCAGCAGCTTGAGTTCAGTGAGAATTGCACTTTGACTCCTGGATGGTGTTTTAAAAAGTTAGCAGCCTGTCCTCCCTTTTGCCTTCCTTCCGACCCCCCCC
>JANRGW010052133.1:0-15868 GCA_024733675.1 Psilopsiagon aymara | reverse complement strand
TGGGGCTGTTCAGCCTGGAGAAGAGAAGGCTGCATGGAGACCTCATAGCAGCCTTCCAGTATATGAAGGGGGCCTATGGGGATGGCAGAGAGGGACTCTTCAACAGTGACTGTAGTGAAAGGACATGGGGTAATGATTTTAAACTTAAATTGGGGAAGTTTAGATTGGATATAAGGAAGAAGTTCTTTACTGTGAGGGTGGCAAAGCACTGGAACAGGTTGCCCAAAGAAGTAGTAAATGCTCTGCCCCTGGGCAGTTCAAGGCCAGGTTGGACAGAACCTTGGGTGACATGGTTTAGTGTGAGGTGTCCCTGCCCATGGCAGGGGGTTTGGAACCCGAAGATCTTCAGGTCCTTTCCAACCCTAACTGTTCTATGATTCCACATTGACTATACATACACGTGAGACTTCAGATATGTCTATACAGTGAAGTGATAATTCTAAATAGCACAAGTGAACATGGGACAAAAATGAGACTATAAACTCTCTAAGACCACTGGATTGGTCTGTTATTTTGTGATTTGTCCCCACTGACACTAATTTGTTGTAGTTCAATTAAAGTTATCATGGGACAACCTATCTATGCTATACTTGCTTCTTCAAAATGCTGTGCATGCATATTTTTTCTGTAAGTCACGGCGTTTTATATTCCGCACTTTGCTTACGTTCATGTCCTCTGCTTAGACATGGGTATTATTACAAGAATTTGTAGGGCCAGAAGTAAGTCTTGGCCTCTGTAATTGGTAAGAATAAGCAAGTTGTAAATCTAATGCAAGATTTTTCAACTTCCTGGCAACTGGGAGTGGATGACATCAGTCTCATTTACACTAAGCCCAGTTGTCAGATGAGAGGTATAATTTTATACGATAGTGGAAAACTGTCCTGAAGGCTAGATGTGTCTTGCAAGCTGTCAGCTGGGCAGGTTTTGTTTCATGCACTATTGTGCATAACTTCATTTTACCTTATGACCTATAGCATTTACATTCAATTCCTCTAAGCAATTATCTTCTCTCAATTTGTGTTTGTGAGCAACTGGCAAAATTCTGAAGTGATATTTGTGATATCTTTAAAATAGGACACACCAGAATGTCTTATTGACTGAAATTTTAATCTGAAATATAGATATTCTTGTTGATATGGAATAAGTAATTAAATTATTTTACTTACTGGGAAGGTAAAATTTTCAGACTAATACAAAGAACTGCTGTGAAAAGTACTAAATTTGATCTTTTGGATGGTATTTTAAAATTATTTTTATTCTGATTAGAGTATTTCTGTTGGAAGGGACCTACAACAAGCATCTAGTCCCGCTGCTTGACCTCAAGCATTTTTTAAATTACAATTGGCTATCTTACTCAGTTCTAAAATGCCTACAGGGGTTCAGCCAGCTTTGCCTTATAGGTCTGTCTTATGCGTGTGCTTCTAAATTGGCATCAATCAAAAAGCTGAATGCCCATTGCTCCTCACTGCTGCACGTCATGTAACTTTAATAAAATGATCTGAAAACTCATGGCTGGCTCTATTCCTCTACATCTCCAGATAGCCCCTCTGAGGGGAACAGCACTAATCCTGACAAGACACCGGTTTGAGAACTTGACTTTAATGTGATCCTCCTTTGAAATTAGGCAAGTTGCTTATATTTCAGTGTTTGTGTTGTAGATAATTGTACTGTGGAGCTCTTAGCCACTATGAAGGCCAGGGAGATAGATACTCCGAGAGACATAGCACTTCTGCTCGTCCTGTGTCAGGCAGGCAAGTTTTAAGAGCAGGATGCAGAAGACACAAGACAGTCTTCTGCACATCTCCCATGTTCAGCTACAAAACAGCATCAGTACGGAAAATACTTCTTTTGCAGCTGGGTCCAAGCTAGCCCGGAGACAGAGCTGCAGAGCAGGGCTGAATCTCTCTTGCAGAACGAGTCCAGGACTGATCCTTCCACGGGGCTCGCTTACCCTCTCTGACCCACTGAATCAGGGCATTGTTCATCTGTGAATGTGAATGGCTGCCTGACCAGACCTAGCTGTACCTTCCGAGGGAGAGGGAGGGAAAAGCCACCCAGTGCCTCAGCCACAGCCGCCGGCTGCCTCAGCTAACAGCTACGCCTGGGGCAGCTCTGAGGTTAGCTAGCTCTGAGGATGTATTGATGCAAGTTACACTAAAAACACTGTACAAACAATCTGGGATTCACAAGCTTTAGCGTTTCCCTCATGTAAAAGCAGAGCGACCTTTATTAATGAATTATCAGCGGTTTCTTCCCAAGGTGCGTACGACCGTCAACCACTGAGGCGGCACGGGCAAACCCCCAGCCCACTTTCCCGCTCGGGGGGGGGGGGCCATCCTCTGCCGTGGCTGCAGGCAGCCTACAGGCAGAAAGCAGGAGAGTGCCTCATGGCTGCCACCGCCTCAGGAGGCGCCTCTGGGTCGGGTCCAGATGGGCATGAGGAGCTGCGCCAGGAGCTCCCTAGTCGGCAGCGCCACGTTAACACCGCCCGCTCGTCTCATCCCGCTCCCGGAAAAAGCAGCGCGGGCGCCCACGAGCGCACTTCCGGCGGCGGTTGCCAGGGTTACGCGGGCGCCGGGAAGGCCGCGTCGTGCCCACCCCACCGCGCCGCGCCTCTGTGAGGAGCAGTGAGGGGTGGTCCGGCGCTCAGGCAGGATGTTCATCTATCTGTGCAAGAAGGTACTCCTGGGGTACGGAGGAGAGCCGGGGCGGCGGGGTGTCTCCCGGGGCCCCCGGGGGTTCGGAGCGCGGAGGCCTCGGGGCGCTGAGGGGACTCTCGGGGCATTCTCCCGCTGGCTGCGGCTCTGCTGGCGCTGGTGGTGCGGCCGTGGGGTTGGCCCTTGGCCAGAGTGATGCCCTGATCTGCCCTTCCAGCTCCTTCGCGGCCTGGTTTCAAGGCTTGGGGCTTCTTTGATCGTGAGATGTCGGCTCAGCTCTTGTCAGAGCTCTGTGCATCCCTCTCCCCTGCTTCGTTGCTCATGACGCCTTCTCAGCACACCTTTGAAGATGTCCTGCTATTGTGATTTACTATATGTGTTAGGTTACCTTTTCTCAAGCTTTGTGTTGCAGTTTCACGAGTGCTTGTAATTCTGATTGTCTATTGTTTGGTTTTGCACGTACTGATCTGTTGATCAGTAACATAGCAAGTTTATCTGGTGTGCTGTCATAGGTTGTCTTTGAGGTGTTCAGAGTATTTTAAAATAAAACATGATTCTTATAGCTGTGTAGAGATACAAAATGCTTCTTTTTCAGATAGCCATTCCTGGTAATGTTCGATTAAGATGCATTTCCTGGAATAAGGATCAAGGTTTCATAGCCTGTGGTGGAGAGGATGGATTACTGAAAGTCTTAAAATTAGAAACACAGACAGGTAAATGAATGTGAGTGGTTTTGGGTTTGTTTGTTTCTTTGTTTTTCTGAAGAACAAAATTCATTGCACTTCAGGAAGCATAACTCCTTCCACAAGTTTCTTGATGGTATTGCGCGTTTTAAATCTGTACATAGATAGTTATGTATTTGCCAAAACATCCAATGTGCTGTTACTTTCTTTTGCACTGATTTCCTCCAGCTTGTCTTACATGGCACATGTGTAATTTGTGTACACGTTACATCTGCTGAAATTTTCTTAGTGCTTTTTTTTTCCTTGTCAGGGCACATGTTTCATTCTTGTTCATTTTATATAGGCTTCCAGGCTATTTTGGAATTTATTTCATGATTTCTTTATTTTGTTTCAATGTTTTCTACCATTTTCATTATTTTAGGGATAAAGCTGTCAGTTTTTTTCTTTTCTAAATAAAAATGTTCCAAGGAAAGTAAAATCTAATATATTTTCAAATTATTAACTTTTTTTACTGAATGTAACAAAACGTGATAGCCATAGTTGTGGTGTTTTGGTGGTTTGTTTTTTTTTTTCCTGAAAAACTGCTTGATCATAAAGAGTGTATGAATTTGGATGACAGATGTGAATAGCAAAAACATTGAACTGAGGGTGGAAAATTCATCCCGCAGTTACAATTTACATTCTTTTAGGTGAATAATTTTATCTATGTGAACAGTGATTAGAGCTGCAGTATTGATAGAGACATGGTAGTATTTGTGCTTTGTTAGGCTGATTTTATAGCTGGTTTTGTTGTTTTCAGATGAAGCAAAAATAAAGGGACTTGCAGCTCCTAGCAATCTTTCTGTGAATCAAACTCTTGAAGGTCATAGTGGTAAGTGGCTTTGGGTATTTAATGTACTTTTGCTTAGAATAAAAAAAATGCAAGATTTTGTGGAGTTAGTAATTTTGCCATAACTTTTTATTACAAGTCTGAAACAAATATTATCAATGTTCAGCTCAGATATGTAATGCTGTGTAAATATTGTAAATATGTAAATATTTTTACCATGTTATCTGATGAAAGACCTACAGTTGTGATCTGTGAGTGAATTACTGAATTGAGAATCAAACTGATGTAGCCTAACCTCAGTTCTCGAGGCTGTGTAATGCAAAATAGGTGCTGCACAAATCAAGCTAGGCTCTGCCTCTTACGATTTAAAGTTTGCTTGTGTTTTTTTAAGGCTAAGTCTGTGCCCTTTGACATTACAGCCTGGCTTGTGCTTTGTATTACCTCAGGCTTTACTTTTTCCAAATTATTTGGTACCCATTCATTATCCTGAGAAAGAAATACTGATTTTTATGTAAGTGGGTGATGCTGTTGTATGTGTTATGTTATAGACAGATTTTATTTTTTTGGTTTTTTAATCATGCAGTGCTACTGGTATAGCATTTGTTATCTCTGACTTTAGCATGGTTTATCTGGAAGTGCTACACAGATGCATGGGACTGGAATATTTTTTTCAATGTTTATGTAGAAGATCATAATATGTTTGTTCACATACTACATTTGTAGATGACATAAAGAATGTTTTATAGCAGAAGTGAAAAGCTAAACAGATGGGCAGTTAATGCTGGAATTGCTGAATTAAACAGTTATGGTTTTACTGTGGTTCTACTGTGGTTTCTTTTTAAAAACAGGAGAACAATTTTCTCTTATACTTTTTATATAAAATTTTAAATTCTGTATAATAGGCTAAAATCAGAAATGTCACTAAAAGCCTTCATAAGCATTTTTTGTAGCAACACATGTAGATGGATAAGCTTTTATTTTTTTATAATATATGAGATTTCCTTGTATGTTATGGTAGCTTCACTTTTATTCTGAAGAAATCAAATTAGTTCAGTACACTCATTTTTTTGTCTTAAATATATCTTTATTTTCCTTTTATTGACAAATTACAATATGTGTACGCACATGGATTGCAGTATAGAGTCACAGAATGGTTTGGATTGGAAAGAACCTTAAGACCATCTAGTTCCAACCCCTCTGCCATGGGCAGGGAGAGCTCCCATATACAGACAAAGTTTATAGAGGTTAGAAAACAGGCTAGAGAAGGACAGGGTGTGAAAGTAAATGTGTGTACAGGGAAGCATTAAACTCTTGTGAAAGAAATGTTAAATGATCATCATCTGTGGACAGTGGGCTATGAAGAGAATGCTAAAATCCTTACATTCTTTGAAGAAGTGGTCTTTTCATGAGGATTTGCATTTGAAACCTGCCAACAGTCAGGTTATTTTAGGAGCCTGGTTAAATATGATAAAAAAAATTGAATTTGTTTAGTGGATATTTTGAATGGATGTTTTATATTCTGAAGTAGGTTACTGTTACCTTCACAAATTCCTGACATTCGGGGTATCTTTGATTGCATCTGTTGATAACGCTTATGACTAAAAGTCTGAAAAACAGAAGGGACACAGAGGAAATGAATGACTAGCAGTGAAGGCATGAGGGAATGTGATGCGTGAAGTGGCCATGTTCACATCAGTGTTGAAATCAGATGCTGCTTAGAAGCCAGTGTTTGAAGATGTGTTGGGTCAAATATTGATGAGTAGGATCCATATGAGACTTGAGAGTCTGAAGGAATTGTGTGTAGAATTCTCTTTTTGGTAATCGTGAGAGAGATTTTGTTTTAAGAGTGCAGTGTGACTGAGGATCAGCATACAAAGGGGAAGAGAAAACTGAAATTTATTATGACAGTCAAGTTTTGTTGGCTTCTCAAACTAACATGTCAGAGATGGCCAGAAACTGCAAAACTGTGATTTGTGTTTCACATATTGAAGCAATATTCTGAGCAGAATTTGGAGAGGATGTTAGTCAAGTGGGTGAATACAGACTCAAAAGGAGCTGTTTAGCAGGATTTTGAAAGAAGAAATGAGAGATACAGAAAGAATGCCCAAAATTAGAGTCTGCAGTGCAAATTTCCAGAAAGCTCCAGGTTCATCACATTGGGTGTGGTGGGTTTTACTAACTTACTTAAATGGTGTAAATAAAAAAACTATCATTTTCTAGGTTCTGTGCAAGTAGTGACATGGAATGAGCAATATCAAAAACTGACTACAAGCGATCAAAATGGACTTATCATTGTGTGGATGCTGTATAAAGGTACTCTACAGGATAAATATGAGATGGGATAATATTCCATGTTGTGAGAAATCTTTTTTTTGTCTTCTCTTTTTTTTTTTTTTCCCCAGCAATTAAATGAATTCTTTCCCAGACTTTTTGTATTGCAGACTGTAAAGCTCAAAATAGATTTTAAACAATTTCTAAGTTTTTATTGTAATGCTCATCAACATTTGTCATAGTGTAGTCACATATAGAAAAGTGGTTGTCCTGCAGAGGTACCTTAGGAAAAGATACAAATTTTTAGCCACGTGCTTGGTAAACTGCTCTAAATTTCTTGTTGTCTTCTATTTTACTTTATTCCCTTGGAGGAAAGTATTATATTGAACAAAAAAAGGAGCAGTGCTTGTTTGTATAGGTTCTGTTCTGGGTATTGTAGTATTTAAGGATTTCTGAAAGTGCATCAAGCACAGATGTATTGGTGGTAGAACTGCAAGGACTAAGCAGCCCTGCTGGGAGCATCAATTATGTACTTTCATAAAAGCAACCTTTAGAAATGTGTCATTAAGGCAGTGGACTAATATGACTAATCTGTGTGTTACTCTAATTGGTTTTTATTGTTCTTGATCTTTTCATATGTACATGTACTTTTTCTTGATACACTTAAATTCAGTTGGAATCCATCAAACCTCACAGTCAACCACTTTCCAACACATGTGGGAAAGAAAAAAATGAAAGGGTTTTCTCTTGGGGATTTTTGTTTAATGAAAAATGGAAACAAAATCTGAGCTCAGCTTCTCATTTCAGGAGTAAAGAATATCACTTGATTAATCTTTCTGCCTGATACGTGGTGGCTACTGTCACATAAATTATTTCTTAGTCTGGAAAAGAACCAGTAAATTGCTTGATACATATTCCTGTCAAAGATGGTTGTTCCCTCTGTTTTATGTATCCTAGTGTGTTTTTGTCAGTTCTGAAATCATGTAAGAACAGATCTCTTCCTGTAGGGCCCCTCTTGGACTTTGGCTCCCCTCTTCCATTCCTGATTTTTCAGGTTCTTTTTAGAAAAAAGTAGCTCACATCTTAACAGTGGGTTTCACAATAATTACATCTGTGTAGTCTGGGGACACTATGGAGTTGTCTTGCTAGAGTTTTGCTGAAAGGGCAGAACAACTTTAATTGCTTTCTAAAACTACTAAAAAAAAAATACTAAAAAGCTCTAAAACTTACTAAAAAGCTACTTCTGTAGCTTTCTGTTTGTTGTATATTGCACTGCAAAGTCATATGTAACTCACCATCTCATGTTTACTTCTAAGCAGACCATTCTCAGTTTTCTCCGTTTCATTGAACACATAATTTGATTGCTTGATAACCTTTTTGTGTGTCTGTGTTACATTTTTATTATTATTTTATAATACATATGTATTATGTATTTATTTTTTGAACAACTTCAGGAATTCATATGGCTAAGAAACATCATTTCCATCCTATTTGCATATCTTTTAAAATGAGAATAATTTTACTCTTTGGATTCAGTATCTTGTATCCACTAGGGGATTATCAAATCAGAAGTATAACTCAGTTTTTCATTCACTACTAATAGGTGCTTGGTACGAAGAGATGATTAACAATAGAAATAAATCTGTTGTTCGAAGTATGAGCTGGAATGCTGATGGAAAAAAGATTTGTATTGTGTATGAAGATGGTGCTGTGATTGTTGGATCGGTGGATGGTAAAATTTAAGCTCTACTGATTATTGTGGTATTACATGGCTTTTGTTTTCTGTATTATGCATGTAGTGACTGTTTCTCTAGATAAATAGGATCAATAGTTACTTCCTAGTTGTTTCTTTGCTTTCTTTAGCTATTTTAGTTTTTACATTGGAAACTTGAATCCTCTTTTTAAATTTGTGCAATCAATAAATTTGTGCAATCAATGTCCTGTTACAGGTAATCGCATTTGGGGAAAAGACTTGAAAGGTACCCACCTGTGCCATGTGGCCTGGTCCTCTGATAGCAAAGTTTTACTCTTTGGAATGTCAAATGGAGAGATTCATATTTATGACAATCAGGGAAATTTTATTGTAAGTTCATGGTGGTATAATAAAGGTATTAACAGGCTTACTTAACTTATAAAAGCTTACTTCCTGTTAACGTATTTCATGTTTGTTTAGTTGGTGGAATTCATAGTTGGTAGACTTCAGTACTGAGAACTGGACAAGATCTTGTGTAGAGAGTTTTTATTCAAGATTTATGCAGCTGCAGCATTTTAATATAAATGTTTCTTTCTTGGTAGCTAAGTAAATATCACATCAACTAATGCCTTTTTGCCTTGCAGTAGTTATTGAAAATGTGAAAATATGTATGTGATACTAATTAAATTAAGTTCATGTTAAAAGTACTAATGTAGTGTAAAGCAATAGTTAGAATAAGGCAGCGTTTTCCATTGCTGCTGTCCTTCTTTTTTACATAAGGACTGTTATATGCTTCAGAGAATACCCGATAGTAAGTGCATTCTGCATTCCTACAACTTTAGCTTGTCTATTTATTTTATCTGCTTATTTTGTAGTACTGGAATATATAATAATGCTATGGAAAAATGCTAAATGGAAGTAAAATACAGACTTTGAAATGAGTGTTATTGCAAAGAACCAGGTTTACTTTTAGATACCTGTTATGGTGAATTTCCTGTTTGCCTTCTCCCCTTCCCGCTTGCCTTTTTCCTTTCACATTCCCCTTCTCCCATTTCCTTCTTTAACCCCCGACTGTATCTTTCTTTCTTCCCACTGCTGTAGTCATGGTGTTTCAACCATGTGCTGTAGATTATTGAAATTCTTTAAGTGAGTTGTTGTCCCTCCCACCCAACACTATGTATGGTTGTGTGTGCCAGCCCTTGCCCTCTCTTCTATAACTTACCTGGTAGCCCTCCTTGAAGTGATCCAGGTGCACTCTTTATCTTTCAGAAAAAGGTCTTTTCTGTGTTATCAGGTGTCCAGGGCTAATTGCTACAAAGTAAACTTATCTTAATTGCTGTCCTAATTTGGACACGTATTTTTTCCAATTTTTTTATATACTATTCAAGTGATTTTTATGAAGAAAAAGTTGACAAAAGGTTTCCTGTTAAAAAAATCCTGTGGCCAAGATTGGTTTAAATTATTTGTATTTTTTTTGTGAAGTTCCAGTAGGGTTCTTTGTGTGTGTGCATGTGCATGTTTGTGGTGTTGGGTTTTTGTTTGTTTGTTTGTTTGTTTGTTTGTTTTTATTTTTCTTCAAAAAGTAACTGAAAAACAAAGAATGAAAATGACAATATTAAAGTGCCTCTTTGTAGTTAAAATATATGTTTTTGTACCTCTGATCTGGCTTCAAATGAGGAAGCTTTTCAAACTTAAAATTTTGAGAATGTGAAGATTTTTCTTGGGACAGGAAAAAAGTTTTCATAGGTATCTTCTTTTACAGTATATCAGTAGAGATGTAAATTTCTCTAAAAAGCATGTTGTATATGACTTTAAATAATTAATGATTCTTATTTAGGTGAAAATGAAGCTGAGTTGTTTAGTGAACTTAACCGGAGCATTCAGCATTGCTGGAATACATTGGTATCATGGCACAGAGGGCTACATTGAACCAGATTGTCCTTGTCTTGCTGTCTGTTATGACAATGGAAGATGCCAGATAATGAGAGATGAGAATGACCATAGTAGGTACCAAATGTGGGGTGCTAATTAATGAGCTACTTGTGACCCAAAATATCAACTTGTATTTATATTCTTCATGTTTATTTCTTAAAAACTAGATCCTGTTTTAATTGACACTGGAATGAATGTAGTATGTATTCAGTGGAACCACTGTGGAAGTGTGTTGGCGGTGGCTGGCTCCCTAAAAACAACTTCTCAGGATAAAGATGTAAACATTGTACAGTTCTATACTCCATTTGGTGAGGTAAAAATACTTAATGCATAAATGTTTTTTTTAAATCTTAGTATGGTTTGTCTATGTGGTTATTGCTTGTGGAATCTGGATGCCAAAATATGGGTGTTTAGTGTGTTTAATGTGCTCTAAGGTATCTAGGGTAACTACCTGATCTGGAAAGATGATGCAGGATCAGGTCCCCTTTTAGAACAGCAAGTTAGTGGTCAGCATGAAAATCTGAGTGTATCTCATAAAACACTAAATGGTGGGATATGTGTAGTGTCTAACTTTGAACACCTGACTCTGATACCTGAGTTCAGACTTAGAAATAAGTGATTATCATCTACAGGGGTTTCATTAGTTGAAAGTATTAAATGGAACTAAAGGTTTTGGTGATAATGTTATATCTCAGGTTGCTTATGTCCTTCAGATTAACTGAAACAAGTGTTGCAGATTCTGATTACTAGTTAGAGGTAAAACTGTTAGATTTTAAATTGTTTTGTCCTAGTTCTCATATTCAAGTACAGGCTTAATGTTTTGGATGACTCTATCTTCTGTGAATAGTGTGTGACCAATATGAAGACTTGGTATTTGTATCTTATCAAAGGCATGAAATAGGTACCACACTATGCCAGTTCATTAATAACAGTTTATTTAGGCATAAAGTTATGCCCTCAACAGGCAAGTTAGATCTAAGCATAAGTATCAGTGGTCTGCTCGGTAAAATGCTGGGGTTTTTTTTAAGTCCAAGACTATTCAAAATCTGACAGTTAATAATAGATGACTGTATCCTTTATTACATACATCCATATTATTTGCAAACAAAAAGCTTCCCAGAAACAAGTACTCTGTGTGACTAAGGTTACAGTTCTTGAGAACTTCTTTTTCAACTGTTTTCTTCATTCAACTTTCAATTCCATGGCAAAATAAAGATACAAAAAAAAAAAAAAAAAAGGTGGAAAGTCTGTTTATTTGCTAGCTTTTAAATTGGAAATGGACATCTAACTGCCTTTCTTAGACTTTTTTTGAAAGGGAATAAAGAGGAAAATGCCCTTTGCCTCACTACGAATCGTGTACCTATGCAGCTAATTCAGTGCATGTTCTTGACATAGACTAGCTATTTGTTTTTATTTCTTTAAACCATCAGTTAAGGGTGTTGTACATCAACTGGGGCATGTCAGGTAGCGGTGCTACTGCTGTGTATATTTTAGTAGGAATTGAAATTACGAAGGTGATTCAAGTTGCCAAACAGGAAAAACTGTTTATATTGTCATTCTCCATCTGTTACTTATTGTTGTAAGTTGAACTACCTCTGAGTCCTGTTTTTTCTTTCTCTCTGGGGAAGAAAAAAAGGCAAAAGAATACTTTATGGAAATGCATGTTAAATATCTGTTTGTATGTGCGTTGTATTTGGAGAGTCATTAAAGGTTTCTGTAAAGAGGGTCTGTGTTTGGTTTTCATCAACTATCAAAACTGTTTTCCTATGATAAATACTGACTCTTTTCCTTTCCTTGTTTTACACAAGCATTTGCGCACACTCAAAGTGCCCGGCAAACAGATCTCTGCTTTGTCTTGGGAGGGAAGTGGACTGAAAATTGCACTGGCTGTTGATTCTTACATATACTTTGCAAACATTCGTCCTGATTACAAGGTACATAGTAATGTGGCACTTAACTGACACATAATAATGTTTCCTGTTACTATGTTTCTGAGTGTATTGAAAAAGTAGCTTTCTCTAATACATAAATCAGAGCTTAACTTGTTACTGCTCGATCAGCAGTAGTGACTTGAAGTTTTAGTGGACTGTGAGTGTCTTGGTGGTGGAATGACTTTAGCCATTGCTTTTACAGTGTATTTATGATTTTTATTTTCATGATATGTAAATGTATGCTTTGTTAATATTAACAGAAATGAGCATGTTCCTCATGTTGGTAATAACTAAGGCTTGTCACACAGGTAAGGTTCCAGTGTTTTCGTTGCTGTTTGGTTAAAATGCGTGGGCTAAGTGATGCAGTGGTGGTTGTTTGAGCCTTAGTTTTACTGTCATACTTTTGGTGATGAATTATTAGTTTTAACCAGGAGAGTTGTTTAGAAACTTGAACAGTAGAAACTAATACAACCTGATAGGTGCATTTCCTACTTATACTTCAATTCCAAATATACTTTAAGAAAGCGTGAATTCAGCTAATTCTGAATCATGTTTTTATCTTGTCTGCCACATAGGGTTTTTGTTTGTTTGGCTGGATTTTTTTTTTTTATAGGGTTAGGACTATTTAACTTAAATTTACAGTTTAATAAAAAAAAGGCAATTACTGTCCAGTATACAGTATTGTCTTCTTTTTTTTCCCCACCATGTTATATGTTCTTTAATCATCCATGTGTAACTGCTGTGATTAAAGAGACAGAATGTAATGTGAGGAACATACTGCAGCTATATTGAAATGTATTGTTCCACTCACTTGTGAAAAATTTTTGGTCAGGGAGTTTATACACCAATCTGCTAGGAAGCAATTTCAGATAGCTTGTTGTAAATTTGCTGGAAAAGACTTTGGAAATTTGAGCTGGAAATTAGTCTTGCAGGAAATACTACTTCATGTTTATTTTGGGAAATGTGTAACAGCTGGAGCACAGGCCTATTGCTTTTTCTTAAAATCATCAGGCTATATGAGACCATGTGTATTTCAAGATCTGGCACAGTTTGCAAATGAATAATATTTTGAAACCTTAGTTTTAGAAACTGCATGTGTAAACTCCTTTTTTTGTTTTTGTCCCCCTTTGCATATTTAAAGTGGAAAAAGATGTGCTCAGATGAATTTATTTCTGCAACAAATAAGCTCTTAACCTGTTGGCAGTATACTCAGTTTCAAGGTTAAGTATTTTTATGGTGAATGATATGTGTTGTCCTTCAATAAATAACCCACATTACTATTACTGTGTTCTTTCTGATTACATCAGTAACTAGATATTCTAAAAGGCTTCAGTCATTAAATGGTAGTTATTCAAAGCTGTCATTAATTTTGGCTGGATTGGAAGTAATGACCTGGAGATGAAGTGTTAGTATCACATTATCCATCTCTTGAATAATCCCGTTTCCTGTACTTTTCGGGTATTATCATAGTAAGAGAAAGGGGTTCTAAATTAACGTGACACTAAAAACTATGAATAGAGCTGACCTTTTTTTAAGCTATTCATAGTTTATATGGAATCTCTTTGGAATTGTAATACTAATTTAGAGTCTATACCTCTAGTTGCATTTCTTCTTCATATTACCTTGTTCAAATCTACATTGGATTTCACTTTATATCCTAATCATTCAGCATTGTGGGGTCCTTTGCCACTTTTTGAAATCAGCTTTAGATTTGAAAGCATGATTTACAATTTACTGACTTGTTACCTCATAACTTACTCATAAATTTTGAATATTCAGAATAGTATAAGTTCCAGTTTGCAACTCTGTGAAGGATCTGGTGGGTAGTACTCTGATTGGAGTAATGGTAGTTTTTTACAACCCTTCTACTTTTCTTCCTGTATCCAAAATGAGCTTGATTTTCTTCAAAATCCAAGTCGGTTTTGTCAGTTAGGTCACCTTCATTAACATGCCTGTGGCCGTTCTGAAAGATAATAAATGAATAATAATAAATTAATAATAATAAATGAAAGAGGTACAACTTCTAGGGCTAAAAGCTTGATGACCAGTGTGTTGTATTTCTCCGTAGTCATCTAATCCCATTATTTATTTATTTATTGCATTTCTACCTCATGTGAATGCTGGATTTACTGATTTACGATTCCAAAAATCAGTGTTTTTTACATCTGCCCACTCCTGTTCCTCTGGCTATCTTCCACAGCATTATGTTTGAATTCCTGTTGAACTCTGCCTTTGAGTTCTGGCAATTTATAACCATTCAGTTTATAGATCTATTCTAAAAGTTCTTTTGCTAATAGTTTTTTGTCTTGGTTTTATTCCCTGTAGAGTGTGGGTAGCCTTCTGGCCAGCTTTCTAGCAAGCTTTCTGCTCTCTCTCGTAAATGCTGATGCAGGGAGTTCTAATAGTTTTTCTACAATTGCATCATCATCCTTAAGTGATTTGCTTTATATCTCCTTTATTGGTCATCTTCACCTCTTTTCTGAGATGTTTTCTGGATTTGCTTTGTAGAAAAGGTCTTCATTACTAATTTCTGTAAATTAGTTGAATGCAATAAAATGCATCTTATTGAGGTTTACAGTATTCATAGAATCACAGAATGGTTTGGATTAGAAGGGACATTAAAGGTCACCTACTTCTAACCCCTCTGCCATGGGCACAGACACCTTCCAGTATACCAGGTTGCTCAGAGGTGCTTGGATATTCCATTTCTTCTTTTTCCCTTTTGTCCTATCTCCTACCTGTTACATGAATAAGTACATTCTTCTGGACAGAAGGGAGGATTTTTCTCATTTTCTCATTGTTAATATGGAAGATGTGACATGAGTTATTATATTGCTTTACTATAATTGGTTAGTTTTGTCTGCTTCAGTAATTGCACTGTTTGAGGTGTTTATTTTATTTCTCTTGGGGAATGAACATTGAGTTTTCAAGTCAATAGTCATAGAGCAAGCAAATGCATAAAGCATTTTCATGACAAAAACCATCATCACAGTGGGCATTTCTGTGTACCTGCTGAACAAGGAAGAAACAAGGGAAAGTGTGATCTTGTTTCATTTTGAGGTTGATCCTTCAATTCTGATTGCAATAGACTATTCTGGTGGTAGGAAAGGCTGCTTTTGCCAGTTTAACACTATGCAAATGATGTATTACCAGAACTGCGTTCACATGCTTTTAATAAATCAGTTCATCACCAGAACAGTGAAGAGTACTGAATACTGATTGTGTATATGGAATAAACACTTTCTTTCATAGCTGTGAACAATTTGTAATTGAATTCTTGTGACTTCTGATGGGCTTTATCAAAATTATCTCTCTTGGCAGTGGGGTTACTGCTCCAATACGGTTGTTTATGCATATACCCGACCTGATCGTCCAGAATACTGTGTAGTCTTTTGGGACACAAAGAACAATGAGAAGTATGTAAAATATGTCAAGAGCTTGATTTCCATAACAACTTATGGAGACTTCTGTGTTTTAGCAACCAAAGCAGATGAAAATCAACCTCAGGTAAAAAGGCTTTTAATTTTCACTTGAAACACTCTGTTCTATATGTCAATGCTTTGCAGTCAGAATAAGATGAAATACAAAATTCTGAATTTGTCTCTCTATGTCATTCAGTTGACATTTGACAGAATGACACTGGAATGGACTCAGTTTTTGAAAATAAGGAACCCCAACAAAGTCTTAGTGATAATGTGCAGAACTGACTAACTGCCTCTATATTTTAACTCCTTGTAGCCATTGGTAACTTAGAAAACTGCAGCCTTCCAAATTAATGTTTTTTTAGAAATATTTAAAGAAGCTAAACGCAGGAGAGGATCAGAATGGTAATGAAGACTTAGTCCAAAGAGATGGGGGGGGGGGGGGGGGGG
>JANRGW010052129.1:0-16692 GCA_024733675.1 Psilopsiagon aymara | reverse complement strand
CTTTGGTCAGTTTGGGTCAGGTGTCCTGTCTCTGCTTCCTCCCGGCTTCCCCTCCTCCCTGGCAGAGCATGAGGTTCCAAAAGTCCTTGGCCAGACCAAACATCACTAAGCCACAACTAAAAACATTGGTGTTATCAGCGCGGCTCCCAGGCCGAAAGTCAAAAACACAGCACTGCACCAGCTACTGAGAAGGAGAAAAATGTCTGCTACTGCTGAACCCAGGACACTCACCCAAAATGTATTTAATTTGAAGACCTTTTCTGTGCCCACCTTTTAAAATCGTTTATTCAGAGAAACCTGAGTATCAGCACTGCTAAATGTTTGGGAGAACTGGACACAGTTACTTATGTCAAGCTGCTTGTAAGATAAATATTTGCTGGATCAGGTCCCATATTTTCTAAGTTTAATATGATGAAATTAATAAAGAACACCAGAACTTATCATAAAACTTCTCACTTCACCAAAGAACATTATAACCTGCAACCATGCTATGCAAAGCAGGTGCCATTTAAAATACAGAATATTGGCCATGGTCTGAAAAAAGTTTCTAAAAGAAGTTTGTTAAAATGTCCCAGTGATCTTAATGATAAAGCATAATAATGCTACTACTGTTCACTAAGTTTCTTTCAATAACTATTCTCTTCCTGTTCACTTTTCAACTTTGGAGATGCTTTCATCTTCAAAATCACAGTTTCTAAACTTAGTCCCCCACATTTGTTCACTGTTCCTACAATGCTTTGAAAAACTGATATCAGGCCTCCTGTCCTTGTTTAATCAAGCAGGAGGTAAAGGCTGTTTTGAAACAGAGTTGATTTAGCAAGAGTAGCGAACAAAATGCAGGAAAAAAAAAGCAAGGAGGGTTTAAATATGTGTACTTCTTTGGCTCACAAATAGCAGTGAGCACTCCCATAGGGTGCCATACTCTGTTCCAGCTCCATTTTCTCATATCCCAGGATTATCTGTTCTGTCTCAGAGTTGTGACTCTTGGATCTGTAATGCAAAAGTTGACATCAGTTTGGCTCATGGGGTATTATCTTTTCCATTATAAACTAATTCATCTTTTGAAAAAGTAGTGTCCTACTTTCAAATGAAGTTGTTCTAGAAAAGAATCACACTTCCAAACATCAAATGCTTATCCTTTTGTCAGCTTCCACAATGAATTAAACCTTTTTTATCCTGAAATAATTTTGGATAGTCATCATATCACTCGAATGCATCTGCTTCAAGATCTCTATCAAGAGAGACAAAATTATTTGAATAATACAAGAACTGGCCTAATCCTTATCATTAACCTCAGAACATCACCAAACTGAAGTTTAAAGAAGTTCAGCCAGCCATTGCATGTTCCCCTCACCCACAAATATTTTCATCCACCTCAAAACCACTGGGAAGCAATGTAAGAAATCATCGCTATTTCATTCCAGCTTATTTCAGAAGCACAGTAATTCCCATAAGGCAGCCCAGTTACCATATTTTTCATCCCAATATCTGGAAGAGGTGAAGATACAGCTCCTGTGAAATGTCAGAAACCACAGACACATTTTTAAGAAAACAAACAGAAAAATTGAACTGTCTCGAAGTTCACCATCAGTGTGTGACAGATGAGAAGACATTACCATTTAAAAAAATTCAGAGCAACAAGAACAAAAGAGAAAACAAGTTGGACAACAGACTGAAAATTAAAGGTTTATGATTTTTCATAATCGTATTAAAGCCTATAATGTGAAAAGCCTCATGCAAATACTTGCTGGGAATTTGTGTATAATATTATCCTCTGACAGAACTCTTTTTTGACTTTCTATGTGTTAGAGTCGATTAGAGATTGTTTTACATGCTCATCTGTGAGCAGGAATGGAAAATAAAGGCAGTTTCCCTTCAAATTCTTTTTATAACTGGAAATGCATTTTTTTTTTTCCTACAGGTTTTATAAGCACTGAATCATATTTTACATTAAAGACAGTGGGAGTCTTGCCTGCATCCTGTGTCAGGACTGGGCCTATTGAAATTTCTGACTGGGAAATAAAGAGCCCAACACAAAAGACAGCAAAATAGAGAACTTGAATTCAGACATAAAATCACAAAACTGACTTTGCATTTTTTCTATGGAAACAAGAAAATTATCAGATGAAAACTTAGCAGGTTGCTCGACGGGAGGATTCTTGATAACTGCAAGCATCTGCCATTAAACCTATTTGACAATCTTGGGCACTGATGGCAGTTGATACTCACAGGGCTTCATGCTCAATAGCAAAGACAGTGCTATCCCTAATTTGACTGTGGAAATATGTTTTTCACCCAGCACTTCAAGTCTCAATCGAATGGAGTTGGTAGGAGTACTTCTGCACACTTTAGGCACTTTGGGTATGTTTCATATCTGTTGTATAAACAGCAGAATGCATACATGGAGATTCACACAAGCACTGTGGTTAAACTGCATACCAGAGAATGAGTGTTTAATTTAGTTTAGTTCCACCAGTTGTTGTCTCGGTTTTGTTTTTTCTCTTCCAGATGACTGTTTCTAGTGAGCAAGACACACATTGACAGTAGGCAGGTCTTCCTCTCTTAACTGCTGGATCAGCTTTTCCTGAGTCCTTCTCTTTCTTCAAAATTTCTGGTGCTAGAGGTGAGTGAGTGCTGCTCAGACACATGGGTGCCTCCCAGAACTCACATTTTATGAGCCACATTCAAGAATTAAACAAAGTTGGAACGATGACTCCAAAAGGAAGCAATGCTGTTTAAATGGAAGTCTGCTTTTGACACTTGTGTTCTGGGGCTGCGTGTTTGCAAGGTGAATGACACTTCCTTTACAAAGCTCCTGTATTTAAAGTGAACAACCTTGAAGAAATGCTGTAAACTTTGGCAGCTTGGCTGGATCTCTGAACTCAGGCACTTTGCTGCATTTCATATTCACTCATATGTGCAGAAGAGTTATTATTATTTTCAGTCCTCAAGAAGCACATACCTGACTGCAGTGATATGGAGCTCGAGGGGCTGACACAGCTAATGAATGTACCTGGAGATGCAGACTTACCAGGACGTGGCAGGTTCCAGTGTGCTGGCTGAGAACATATGAACTCCTTATTTGCTCAACTTCTGCATTTTCTACTGCAGCTCACCTGCCAGTGCAGCCCTTTTGGAGACCCTGATTTTGTTTTTCCTCTATATCCCAATGTAGTGCACAAGCCAGAATGCTGCAGCTCTTAAGAGCGCTTTACAGCACAATGGCATATTTTAAAGATGACAGCATTGTGAACTGTTCCAGAGGAGCTATTTGGCTTTTAGGATGACTGCTCAAGAAAGAATCCTCTGGCTTAAAAACACCAGTAAAAGGGCAAGAGAAATACAGATGCTGCAATCTGGTTAAGGAAATGACAAGCTCCTGTGCTGTAGTACTTAAGCACGGTCTCTAGCCGACACCATTTATGAGCTGTTGCATACAGCTGCAAGCACACACAGGCTCAGGGAGGCTTTCCATAGGGCTCACATTTGTCTTCACATTCACTTTGTAAATGAGTTTGTAATGTGGTGCAAATGGTAGCAAATGGACATTAAATGAGGCTTGTATGTAGACTGATCCTTTGTAAATATATAGGCTATTTTGAAAGCAAATAATAAGAAGGCAAGCTAAACAACAGCAGACTCTGTGACTGAAACCAGTGAAAAAGGGGTTGTTTTTCATATACAGCATTTTGAAATGTGGGTTTCCTGTTTCAACTGTCTTCACTCCAGCCTCAACTTCTCTCTCCTTTCTAAACCTACAACATATTTTATATTGCCATGGATACTTTGGACGGAAGACAGTGTGCACTAGCAATCAAATTTTCCACAGGAAACTATTCCAAGAGCCGGTCCCACACTTCAGTGCTCATATGGAGTTTTTGCTCAACAGTGCACAATCTTTTTCTAAAGAGTATGACTAGCTGGGACTTCAGCTGCCTGCCTGCAAGTTTGGAACAGGCCCAAGGCATTAAGACTGTCCAGGATAATTACTTCTAACTGCACTTTGCTATCACTTGCCATTGCTAGCTATTTACACCTTCCTTCAGACCCAGGCAGGGTCTGAAAGATTAGAAGGAAACTCTCTTTACGGTGCAAAGAAGAAATACAAGTTGACTTTTTAAAATAGCTGGGAAACTAGAATACAAGCAAACCACAATGGTGGCCAAACAGAAGTGACTGCAGAGGAATTATATAGAGTTGAAGGCGTTAGAGATTTAAAAGAGGAATAGTAAACCATACTACTTATGACATAAGCATCTCATGGAGAAAAAAATGAAGTTAAAAAAAATCGAAGCAAATGGCTAGGTTAGTCAAGCTGCTCAGTGAACTTTTACTTGCGTCAGAGGTCAGGAATATGATCTGATACTTCTCAGTATCTCTTCTTCTTCCCTTCTCCCCTTGCAGTTTGACCTGTCATCTTTTGTTCCAATGGACTTCACGAAGGAAATATTCAGTTAAGGGCTGCAAGGTTATTTGAATCCTTTGTAATACTTCTTCCCATAAACAATATCCTAGTACTGTCAAGCCATTTGAATAAGGGGTCAGTGGGGTTCCAGATGTAGTGGAAAGGGGCCTTCTCCTCTTTTCTTCTCAACCTTCATGCCCAGGTGGTCCAAGCTCAGTGGGGGGTGAACAAACATCTCCTCAAGCTACAGGAGCATGCAGTAACTTCTTCCTCTCTTTGTCTCCAGCTGGGACACAGAACAATCCCTTCCCTGCAACAGCCTTTTCCTTCTGCTTTTCCTTTCTGGTATCCTGTGGCTATGTACACAAAAGCTCTGCTCTGTGACGATGCTTTCCTAGGAGAATCAGGAGAGCCACAAGTCAGGAGAACGGAGGGAAAGTGCAGCCTGGCCCAGCATGTCTCCTTCCCCACTGGAGTAGGTAGGTCTCACATAACAATGTCCCAGCCATCAGGGGGACAAAGGGTGGACAGCCATAGCAAATCCAGGACTGTGCAAGGCTGTGAACAACAGAGCACAAAATGAGATTTACAAGTACTGTGGTATTGAAGTGGAAGTATATATATTTAATAATTGTTTATCACATCAATTTGAATACTTCCAATTCAACAACACTCCACATTCATCTTCCTGGGTGTCTATAGGGTGTGTTTGTGCCTCACACAATTGTATCTACTGACTTGGAGGGCAAAATCTTATCCTGTATGGAAAGCACAATAGCTACAATGTATACATTGGTGCAAGGTGTCTTACATGATTCCTCATGTTAAACTAAATTAATCGGAGTTAAGACCCATTCACGTTTCTGAAGTTAGAGTTCCTGCATAAAGCAGAAAACTTGAAGTTATTCCCCAAGCCATTTTTGTAAATATATCTTCCATATATTCGCTTCTATTTGATCAAATGATTTTTTGGTGTGCAGAGAAATGCTCTAATGCAGTGCAGTGCAGTTGTTTGAGATATTCCTTTTTCTGTACAGAATCAAAGCAAAACAGTCTTAACAAATAAGATTATAAATACTTTGTAGTGTATACTCACTTGTAGTAAACTCATTTCTCAATGTGCCAATGCCTTGGCACAACTTTTTATCTTACTATTTATTAAAGATACAGATCTATACAACAAGCACTTGCTGTGCTCACTCTTCCGTTTACATGCTACAGTTCTCCCAATTCCTTTCTAGGGGAAGCATCATCTTCTTTTGGCTTGATCCCATTAAATATTTATTAATATAGGAGTGAAGTCTTTGTAATACTCAGCCTTTAAACCCTCATTGACTGTTTCCTCACTTATCTTAGACTTTTTAAAGCCATACCCACTCCTTCATTTAAAATTAAGCTCTC
Organism: Psilopsiagon aymara; assembly: GCA_024733675.1. NCBI lineage: Eukaryota > Metazoa > Chordata > Aves > Psittaciformes > Psittacidae > Psilopsiagon > Psilopsiagon aymara. Next base: position 10,886 of record JANRGW010052129.1, on the reverse strand, counting down.
CAAAACAAGTCTTTCTTAAATATTGTTCATACTGTGTTCAGGACTTCTAGAAAGATTAAGCTTTACACACACCAATGCCTCCTGACATTTCTTCTGGTCTTGCCAACATGCATTTCATTTTTTATATGTTTTTTACCATTGTCTCCTAAATATTTCTGAGAATCACTCCCTAGTTCTTGTACTTTAAAAAGGAATTCCCTTGAGTTTCTGTGAATATCAGCTGGTGAAATCCAAGCTGATTTCCAGATCAGATCTATCATGAAGTGTTCAGGCCACCTGATCACTGCTATGGATTCAGTGTTAAGTTGATATAGCAAGACACTTGATGGATATGCATTATCCATCAAGACATTATAGGATATGTATCATGTGGAACGCAATAGTAAACAGAACTTCCAAAATCATGATTCATCACCCTCCAGATATTACTCAGATCCAGTGCTTTTAACAAATGTATAACCTTTCTAAATATCCTGCTCTGGACACCACCCATCTCTCCTGATCTCTCATCAGCTGCACCTAGGACTTCACTAAAATTGCCCCCAGGAAGGTAACTTCCTCTTCCCTGAATGGTATGAGAAATCTAAAAAGTGATACTAAGAAAATGAAAAAGAAAGAGGAGACATTTAAGATGTCCTTTAGATAACTTTTGATCAGGAGCATCTGCCTCCTTCTCCTAGCAACTTGATTTTTAAGACAAGCAATATATTGAGCCAGTAAAATTGCCATGCTTCTCTCCCATTCAATAAAGAGCAATTCCTTGGTTTTCATGCTTTTCAAGTGTTTATATCTTGGGGTGGCACACTGGCAGGTGTAGCACTCAGGTCTTTCTGAAGTTCTCTTTAAACCTGTTCTTTAAAAATTTATAAAAGCAATTTTCATTGGTTCTATCATTCTAACACTATCGGGTTTTTTTATTTTATTTTCAAAGCATATTTCTTCTTTCCTCAAATTCAGTGTTATAAAAATCTATACATCATTGAATACACAACAATAAGGATTATATGTTAATACTTATTTAATTCCTTAAAAGAGACACTGAAGATATGGCTTTCTTCTAGGTCTTGTCAATGTACTGTGATTTCATTTTTTCAGTCCCAAAGCATTTCCTAGTATATATTAAAGCTCTAAATTTGCCAAAGGAAGACATTATTAGACAGAATTTATTTTCCTGTCAGCATTCCCTGTTTAATCCCTTCCCCTTGTCACCTTCCCAGAAATGCAAGCATTTCTTGCTGTAGAAAAAGGGACAAAAATGCAATCTCCCAGCCATCTTCTAGAGAGGGATGGTTAGCACCACCTCAGGGTAGCAGTGGAAGGTACTTGATTGGGTGCAGCTATGGCCCTGTGATATATTTGTTAAAAACTGGGATTCTGGCTTACTCCTCCTCTGCTACAACTACACCTTCTCCTTCTCAGTGCTTTCCTTTCAACCCCAGAAACCTCCTTTTCCTACACCCATTTTCAGGAGTTCAGTTGCACCTCTATTGTATCCTGTGATGTTCCATACCTCAGTCTCTATCAAATCTTCTTGAGTACTCACACGTTTGTGACTTTTATTGTATTAGTAGTCTTATTATCCCTGTACTTTAATTTCATCTTTATTTTGGCTGTAAGTTTGCCATGCAGTATTATGGTGCTGTTTCTTGATGTCTGCATCAGATTCAGATTGTATTTCTAGACTGTTTTCCAACCACATTCAGTTCTTCAGGAATTTTATCTTTTTCTTTTCTATGATGTGTCCTTGATATATAGTAAGGTATTTGAAAGGAAACTTCTATATTTTATATTTGCTGTTCTAAAGAAGGCCATAATATTGCTCACTTCTTGTTTCTCCCTTGAAGCAGACAGTGATGGGCCCTGAAACATTCCTGGTTTATATCCTCCCCACAAAAAAGCTCTAGCCTTCTTCAGAATCTTATCCTTCTGTTTACAAGAGTGCAATGTTCATATTAGGAATTTTTGGCAGCTGTACAGAGAGCTTTCTGGGCTCAGCCTACAATGATTGCTGGATTTGTTTCCAGTTGCACAACAAAGTGAAGGTCTTGCCTGAAGTATTTAAAAGGAACTTACTTCTTTACACCTCCTGTGAATTTCTCACTCTTACATTGCTTTAAATTTTATGATTTTTTTGTCTACAAAATCCTTCTGGTTTTATTCTTGATCAAATCTTGATTTATTTTGCAGCTTTGTTCCTTGCCGCTAGATTTTCCACCCCTTTTAGTGTTTTAGGCCAGTGACTCTGCCCTCTAAATCCTTCCATCGGATTTAACCACACAGATCCTCACCTCTGTGGAGGATTTTTAGAGATTGCTCCTTAGATATCTGACAGGTGTTAACTCCTCAAAGTCTCTCTAGTAACTGTGCTAGGTTTTGTCATTTTCCTTTTCTGGTCTCTATGTTTTCTTTTGCCCTGCAACAACCATCTCTGGTAGTACAGGCACTGTGTGCTGTTCTGTGCGAAGATCTCACAGTATTTTCTTCGGTCAGGGAGTGAAAGAGTAGGCAGAGAGGTAGTATAGCTTTTCTTAGTGGTCCCCTAAATAGGAGAAGACAGGGAGCGATGATATTTGTAAATCATACCATCTCCTCTTTAAAGCTCCAGTTTGAGCAGCCATCTGCTCCTGCAACCCCTGGTAGTCCCTTAACAAACCATTTCTAATACATTCATGAGGTCAAAATTACTTCAGCTGAAGTCAATGGCTTGGTTTAGCTATCCAGGGAATGTAAAAATGCACAATTCAGGCGTTTTGTTGTGGGACTACACAAACGGCAGTTGCAGAAGCATATGCAGAGGCAGTGACAAGCTAAGTTTGAGTTCTGCATAGAAAAATTTGTATCACATTCCGTTCTTGTTCACAGCTATTTCACGCCTCTAAACAGCTAAAATTCCTCTGAAGTGAAGGAGCATTTAAGTGGCAACTCCCTGTGTGAGGGACACACAACAGGGACAGGGTGTAGGGTATTTTTCTCTCTGCATATCCCAGGCTGAATGTACACTCGTGTTGCGGTTTAATCCCAGGCGAAAGCAGAATAACTCTGATCAGCTCAAACCTATTCTGGAGTGTCTCCCCATGCCGTACACCCAGTATCAGTAACCATCTTTTTATTAAAAGCAAAGAAATAGTTTAACATATTTTGATGGGCATCTTTCAACTTCAGTTTTTAATTTCAAAATAGTATATCTGAAACTACTTTCATGGTCCTCACCTGTGACAACTGCATCTATGCTCCTAGTTTTGACAAGGATGACATCTCTGACTGAAAGAAGAAGCACCAATTCATTTACTCTAAGGTAGCATATTGTCCAGTGATTGGACTATGGGCATGGGGAAATATAAAAGTTGTGATTTGCTGCTACAGCTCATTTACATCAGAACAATACCTGTCAAAAGCAACTGCTTAACTGACTGTGCCATATGATCATGGCACCTCAGTCATGCTGCTAAAGAGTGCCTGAGAGATGATGAGTAGAGTAGGGATAGACCATAAAAGGCCCTACCGTTACAAAAAAGCAGCAGGAAGAGGAAACCAGAGGTCAGAATTTCTTGGTGAAACTCTTCCACTTTGTAAGAGCCATTAAAAATCCAATACGCCTGAAGACAGGCTTTAGGCTCTTACTACTTTTTCTTTAAAAATTTCAAAAGATTTTGGCTTCTATGAAATGAAAATAATTTTGAGATCTCAGAAAATTAAACAAAACTGGATAGTTTTCTGTTTGGCTGGATCTCTTTTTCCTTGAATAAGAAGGAAAGATGAACTTCTGGGCTGATATTCAGAGTGCCTGGATTAAATTCCTGCTTTGCTTTTGAGATTCCTATGTAAGTTCCTGTTCTGCATTCTTCCAGTTGCAAAAATTAGAGTATTTCCTTTATCCTCTAGACATTCAATTTGCCTCTTCACCTGCACACTTTGTTCTGTGTTTCTATTTATGGTGTCATACTTAAAGGGGTCTGAATTTGGGCAAATCCTTTATCCTTTCTTAGAAATGCACTGTGACCCTAAGGAATTTATATAGTATTAAGAAGAAATCTCTCATGTTCAGTCAATATTTCAAACATCATATTGGAACAGAAGCATCACACAAGATCATAAATCCAGCAGATCTGCTGAGCTAGCCATATTTGGAAGGATCCAGATCTTTTCAATGATCTCAATTACTCTGCATTTTAAAAGCTGGAAAACTTGGATCATTTAAAAAATATCCACTTCCTAAAGCCATTCTGACTCACTGATCACAGATGAATCAGAGAAGCCAGGCAAACCATGTTTCTGGAACAGTAAGTATTCCTGCTACAGCAGGATTTGATTCTAAACCCTGATTCAAGAAAACATGCCTGTGTTTCAGTCCCCATTTTGGGATAAAGAATATGATAACAAGCCCTCTCATGTGGGAATGTTTTTTGGAATTGAAGCAGCTTGTAGTAGCCTGTTGTGCTGAAAAGAATATAAAATTGACCTTCCACTCAAGTATAATACTGCTTTATCTGAAGTTATCTAATAATAGCTACTGATTGTGGTATAGCTGCAAGCTAGGTCTGAACTTGATTCCTCCCTGACTGGTAGATCTGGTATGTTATCTGGGACCACTTCAAAGAGCCCTCCTGGCCCAGCTGTGTGTTCCCACCCCTGCATTTACACTGGCTCGCATAGTCACACAGCCCCAAGTGGAGTTGGCTCGGTTTGCTGCTCTGACAAATATCCATCCTCCATGGTAAAGAAAAAAAAAAAAAAAAGAAAAACAGGGTGGGGTGGGGGAAAGTATAAAAAAAGAGAAAGAAAGATAAAGATTTGTGTTCCCTCAGATCAGAAAGCTGAACCATTTCACCCTACGGCCCCACAATCGCAGGACTGAAAGGAAGGAAGAGTGTGGGAAGTTACAGCTGTGGGTAATGGATGGGGACTGCTCATATTCTTAGCAGCCTGCAGTCACACTGTATTAGGTGTAATGTGAAACTGTGCCCTTGGTTGCTAAGAGAGATCTGAGAGCTTTTCTAGTTTTCTTTGAAACAGTCTTTTAGCTAAACTACTCAATAATACTAATGGACATCACACATGGGGGCTATTACAGGTGATCTCTGCCATTCAGACTTCACCAATCTGAGCAAATCAGTTCGCCAAATGTTAACTGTGGCTTCCTCTGCTGCTTCCTTTTGCTTTGCCATATTTTTTCTGCTTTGTTCATGCCACTTTAATTAATCTTTTCTCTGCCTTATGGAAAAACACTAGTGCTTCAGCTAACCCACTTGAGAATATGTTTGAAAGAAATCTGCTTAAACTAACAATGACCACATGAGAGTCTTAAGATTTTTCACTAAATTTGAATGGCGAGTGATCCCAAAATGCTCCAGTTGGTAAGGTTTCCCTGTCGCTATTACAGGAGTCACAGACACACATCAAAAGGCACACACACTGGAATTAAGATGAGAGAACACACTGTAACTATAAATGCTTCATTAATGGGCTTTCAGGATTTTTTTTTTTCACTATCTGTTTTGACAAAAGTGTGAACACTTTTCATAGACAAAAAATAACTCTATCATTTGGTGCTTATTTGGTTCATCTATTTCATAGTCAGCATTTATGTATTTTCTTTCCAGATGCTCATTTGTTTTCGTATATTCTTCAAATCAAATTGGCAAATGATTAGGCTTTAATAAAGGATATGACTTTGAAGATGCAAAAAAGGAATTTAAAACATGCTGCAGTGGATCAATTTTGTAATATTGAGATCATAATGAAAACAAAATGCAAAGTTATTTTGACTATTTAATTTCATGGTTAAGTCAGGTTTTGTGAAGTGTCCAAATGAATAAGCATTCAACTCACTTTGCTAAGTTAATTATAGCAGGTCCCATCAGTGACCACAGTGGTTCAGATTGCAAGATAGTTTCCAAGTTATGACACTACCTTAATGTGCTCACAGCTTTCTGAAAACACTCACTTCTTGAAATGAAACTTCTTATTCTGAATTTCTGCCTGATGGTGGTCTATTTTTGTAGATAAGAGCTATGAGGGAGTGTTTAGATGTGTGGAAAAAGGAAGCTATGGTAAAACACATTAGTATTTGTGAGTTATTTTACTCACCCTTTCTGAACAGAGTGTTTCTTGAAACGTACAGAACCAACAATCTAATCCAAAGCCCAGGGGAATTAGTGGAAATACCCACATTAACTGCAATGAGCTTTCAATCAAGTGCAGTGTATTTAATAGAGTTAGTTATCCTTGTTTGTTCTAAAAACAATGCATGGTTTTGAATCAGAGACATGGTAGCCTAAAAATCTGCTGCTGTGGAGGAAAATATGGTGGACCTATTTTTTGGTAAACCTGAGTATGTGGTTTGCAAAAGGCTTGTCTAGACACAGAATATTGTTATTTACATCTGTAAATGTCAGATCAGTCTATCTACATTAGAAAAAGCAAATGCACAAAAATGTTTCTCCTGAACCACCGCCACCATTTTAAACTAATAATCACACTGCTGCAAAAATTATGTGCTCCACACAGAAGCATGGAGCAGCTGAAAATCCTTATGGAGAAAGAATTAACATTTCTCTCAAAGTTACTGGGCACTTTTCTCCAGTAGGAGTAGGGCAAGACTAATAACCACTGCTTTTAAAAAAAGCCTTTTCCTTAGACAATAATTGAGCTAGAAATATAACACTTACTAGCTTTCAAATTCTCTGGAAAAGAGAAATCACCAAACCAGCGAGATTTTCAAGCTGAAGAACTTTCGGATAAATCATTATGCAAACATCCAGTTTTAAGGAGGAAAACACATCTATGTGTACTTCTCCCACACACACATGTGGCTAGGCTATTATTAAATCCTCAATTAAATTTGCATAGTTACAACCACAGACAGTCTCAGGAAATGCTAAACATCAGTGAAAGAAAAATCATTTAATATGGCCATCCTTAAGAGAAATCATAGAATCCAAGGGGAAAACATGTGCTTCTAGGAGATGAGATCCAGCACCACGGAATTTTATCTGCAAAAAGATCAGGGATTTTGAAAGAATTCTTCTCAACTGATTCAAACATGTTGAAAATTCCAGTATCTAGGATGCAAAAGTCATCTAGGTGCTTCTTTCAAGTCAGGGAAGAGAGACCAACACCTCCACAAAGTTTATTCCTGCCTGTTACAGGAGGAATAATTAACCTATTGAAGTATAGTACAAGCCTAGATGATCAGCCCACAGAGATAGCAAATTTTCAGATGGAAAATGAATTCATCTTCTTGCCTTCCTAAAGACTCTGTAAGATTATCCCTGACTACAAGGATAATAGCATCTCCCTGCTACATACAATTGATTTAGAGATTAATACATGTAAAGATGGGAATAAGACATAGATAATTACCTAGAGAAGACAGACAAACTTCAGGCCTTGATCCTGATAGAGAAAGTCCTCTGTGTGTGTCATTATACAGGTCCATTTAAGTGGGGGGGAATAACTGCTTATGCAGTCAAACAGAAGTGTCCGGCTGCAGGATTATGTCATGTCACCAGCTATTTTCCCTCTCTGTCTTTTAGGCTAAATATCTTGCTCACTACTCTTGTGAATCTATTCCATAAGATATACAGCTACTGTATCATGAATTTTGTGTATGCTGATATTAAGACAAACACTAATTTTCACATGTACCAACTAAATTATTTCAGTCTGAATGCTGTATTAACATATGTCTTTCCATTTCATACTATTATGTATCTAAAACACACAGTTCAAATTGAGAAAGTCTTAAAATGCATATTCAGAACTTGGCAAACAAACCTTCTGAAACACATGGAGACCAACTTTTAATGGATATCACTTGATTATTTCTAGAAGCAGACATTCAAGATAGCATACACTGTTCAACATTTTTGTTCCTGAAATTGTTCACGTCAGCTCTTTAATAATTAGGAAGCAGGTATAGATATTTTGAGAGTTTGCATGGAAATTATGATGAATAAAGACATCTTGGGATATTAATGCTGTATTAACAAGGCTCCAGTACTGTATTATATAAACCCATTCACTTTCAATGTATTTTCAAATACTTGGATATTTTAATGAAATATTTTGTGCCTTGGGAAGTATCCGTGGTGGGGTTTTTTGCAGTATTTTGTATAAGTCAACATATGCATTTGTTTAAAACATGGCAGCACTGTGACTGAAAGTGATGAAAGAGAAATATTTGAAACATACAGTGAAATGATCTCGGATATCCCAGTTTCTCCATTTTTACTCCAGCTTTAAAAAAGCATTTGTATTCAAGAGCCCAAGTCAAATTTTCAAATTAGTGATCTTTGAGCACTGGCTTCTCTTCAATTAGCAGCTAAATAATAAGGCCAGAGTTTCAGACATGAAATCAATAGGAATTCCAGATGCCTAATATTATAAGTCTGTGAAACAGTCCTGTGTGTTTAGATGGCTAAAGATAATGACCAATTTTCAGAAGAGCTAAATTGCCTCAATTAGAAATTAACATAGTTTCCAGCTCTGGAAATCAGACCTTCTTGTTGATCTAGTATTGACTTGTTCCTTTATATTTGCATCTTTTAAGTTTTCATACAGGAGAAAAAGAATGAAACAAACAAAATTCTTTCTTCAGCAGATTTCTACCTGGAGCTGAATCATGCCCGTTAGTACATCAATACAAAGCAAAAGTACCTTTGCTGAGGTTAATGGAATGACTGTCTTTTTTTCCACTTTTTTTCAGCAGAAACTAATCTTCCAGTTTCATAGGATAGACATTTTTATTTAATTTTTTAATTTGGATGTAAATATGCAGCTCTAGAAACACGATTGCTACAACTTTTCTGAAACTCAAAAAGAAGATACGAGATTGCAGCAGGGAAGGCTTCAGCTGCAATAAGAGTTTCGGAACTTCCATTGCAATATGTCTGTAAATAACTCTCATAATAAAGGGGCCAACTTGGCTTGGCTTTGCAGACGCTGCGTTCTTTCATGTCATTACCAAGAAGTTCATACATGAAACAAGGCAAAAGAAATTTCAGTCCCTATTAAAAAGAATATCTGCAGGAAGGGAAATTCCACCTAAGTAGATCATTAAGGTTGGAAGAATGCACCACTTCATTGATTCTGAGTATCAGAGCCAGATTTACCAGCAATTCAAACACTAAACAAACAAACAAGCAATACTCTTCAGGCAACATACTTGACTTTCTCCAATTTTATTGCAGAGCAGAAATGTGGTGTCTTTTGTCAGTAAATGAATTGGCGCTACTATGTTCAGGACACCAAAAATCTGCTTCTTACAGAAAAAGGTTCCATGGAAACCAGTGAACACTGATGAACATTTGACAATTAGCTATTTTCACTCCTAACAAGTCTAAACACCACAAAGAACATTTTACCTTGTTTTTTCAGAAATTTGCTTCCTTACTATTTGAAATGAAATGTGGTATTTCTAATTTATCAAATGGATTTTCTCTGGAAGTGTTTAAAAAGGAAAAACGAAGTTTTTAAAGACATTAGAAATACTGATTTGGCATGGAGATCTGGGATTTCTTTCAGTTCTGTGAAGCACTGGACTGCTGTCAGAATTGTATAAGTAAGTCATAGTAAACCATGCAATAAAAATTTGAAAATACATATTCAGAAACAAGAGGATTTCTTCTCATTCAAGGCTTTCTGAATGATTTTTATTTCAACACGCAAGGTATGTCAGTGAAATTAATTGTCCACTCCAACATTAAAAGTTAACTACTCCTGATGTGAGGAATATAGAATGCACCTACTTCTTACTCCCCTGTATGGAATCCCATAGAGGTTGCCTCCTTTATTTTTATACTGAGCATTATACCTCTGTATAAAGTAGAATAGCGGCTTGTCAGCTATGTTGCAGTGTCATCACCAGCATGAGAGTCCTCCTGAGTTTTGTGTTGGATCTAGGTGAAATAATAATCATCCCTGAAATGCCAATAGATCAAGCAGACAGGTGCAGAGAAAGGAAGAGGAAATCTTAGTTTCTTAAAGCCACTTAAAAAAATGCATAGCTGATGCACAGAGATTAAAGTGATTTCAGTAACTGATAATGGAAACCTAATGAATATAATAAAAAGCTTACCTTTCTTTCGATCCTTAAAGCCTCTTAAAATCCTAGCCCAATCACCAGCAAAGACAGTGAGAGTTTTTCCATTTACTCGAAAATACTCCAGATTCAGCCACAACATCTAGCTTGTCTGCTCACTATAAGCTAAAATTTATCTGGGAATTTTGTATTTTATGTAATGCTTAGGCTGTTTTCCTTTTATTTTTTCCAAGTTAAACCATTGGGTCTTCAAAAGTCTTCAGTCTCAGATTAGTTTTCACAGTAATCTGTCTTTCAGATGGGCACTATGACTAGTGAATGTAGGAAAGACTCATCCTCTTTAATATTGCCTATACTAGGTAATAACTTCAAAGGGTTTCATATTTATCAGACTAAACCAGTTCTTTATTAGAAGAACTATAAATAGAGTGATCACAGCTGCATTTATTTTATGCAGGTTTCATCTGTGTGCATAGAACTAGCTTTATGGTGTTCACCCAAGTTATTCCTTCACACAGCTTGTGCTCTCCCTTGGAAATCTGGGCCAGTCCTGAAATGTTTGTGCTGTTCCATGAAGCAATGGCTCATGAGACATTGTGGATGAGGAGCTGAAGGGGTTTTTTTATTATTTTTTTTTTAAATTGATTAAAACATGTTTAAAACATTGCATCATTATAACCCAATTCACATTTGTATAGCGTTGAAGGGTTTATATGTGTCATGGTTTCAACTGTAAATCAGCCACGCAGTTTGCTACATGGAGAACTGAAAGAATGCAACTCCCACAGGTTGAGATAAGAACAGTTTGGTAACTAAGGTATAACACAAACCACTACTGCTACCA
>JANRGW010052128.1:0-11720 GCA_024733675.1 Psilopsiagon aymara | reverse complement strand
GGAAGGTGTCCCTGCCCGTGGCAGGGGTTGGAGCTGGAGGAGCTTTAAGGTCCCTTCCAGCACAAACCAGTCTGGGAACCTGTGGTTTGCATGTGAATGTCAGAGTGCGGCACAGGGCCACTGCCGAGAGCTGCAATAAGGAATCGTGCATTCTCGCTCGCATTCACGTGTTCTTTTGTTCTGGCTTCCTGACCAACACAGGAGGTACTCTGTTGACTCTAGGCCTTTCCAAATACGTATCTACGCTACGAAAACGTATATTGTTATTTCACACCTTCTCTAGTTTCTGTGTGTGGTGTAGTGCCTGGATGAATCATACTTGAGTTTGCAGGTAGAAGGTTTTTTTCCTTCACATGGATTCTAACCTTCATATTCATAGTTGGTTTGCACACTCAGAAATAATCTATATATTGTGGCTGCCCCATCCCTGGCAGTGTTCAAGGCCAGGTTGGACACAGGAGCTTGGAGCATCGTGCTCTAGTGGAAGGTGCCCCTGCCCTTGGCAGGAGTTGGAACTGGATGAGCTATAAGGTCCCTTCCAACCCAAACCAGTATGGGTTTCCATGATTCATATTGTACATCCATGAGCTGCATGTTGTACAGGTTCATGGGTTAATCAGGTGCTTTCCAAGCACCTTAGTTTTGTAAGCCTAAAGCTGTGTACCTGAACAAAGACGTGCACATGAAGAGCAATGCACAGCTCCTTAATGCTGGACTGTTGCTGTTGTCAAGGGAGGACAGTTTGGTGATACCAGACTGCCAGAAAAAGGTTCATCACTTCTATAGGTACCAGTTTTTAATTGCAGGTGCTGCTTTTCAGTGGCAGAAGTTGCTAGACAGGAAATGGAAGACAAGTTTAGGGTGAGTCTCACAGAGCTGCAAGAATAAAATCCCCTTGGAAGCCTGGCCGTGGTGTGAGTGAAATGGAAAAGTACCGGATCCGTTTCTTGGAAAGTGAGAAGGAGGCTTTTATTTGCAATGGTTTGCAAATATTTTCCCAGGAGTGCTGTGGCAAAAGGGGGCAGGAGGAAGGTGAGGCAAGTGAGCCATGCTTGTAAACACACTCCTTCAGCCCTGCCATTGTTATCTGGGACACAAAGGGCGCCGCAAGTTGTTTACAGCAGTTCTTGTTATTCCTCTCAGCTCCTTTTCTTCCCCTCTGTGCCCTATCTTCAGTTATACAACTTTTTCTAATGGGCTGTGATAGTGTCCGGGTACATTTTGTTGGTGGGGTGGTGGAAGGGTGCTGGTTGATTAAATGTGCTGCTTACACCGTGCTTTTCATGTCCACTGTCTTAACATTTGTTAACCACTGTTGCAACTGAAGAAAATGCTGAAGTTTGACAGTTGGGAGTTACTGCCGAGTATGTGCTGTAAACTCTATCATCCCTCTGCCTTCTCTCTTTCTCCCCCTCCTGCTGAAACCAAATGATTTATAAAATGCCTTCACATTCTTGAGTGAGTTCACACTATCACCTCCAGGCACTGCACTGAGGAGTCTTAGGAGTGGATGGGAAACACACATCTGATAGCTGGTATTTTTCTCTGAAGGGCAAAAAAAGAGAAAGAAAAAAAGAAAGGGGAAAAAAAAAAGGCTAATTAAATTTAAAGGAGAAAAGTTTCCAGCTGTGCCCCAGTGTAAATCTGTAGTCAGTGAAGCACTTGCTAGTAAACAAGAGAAGTACGTGGTTATAGTGGGGTTTTATTATTACACACTGCCATTGTTTTCCATTTTCATAAGATTGAATTAATGCAATCATTTTAGAGTGCCTCTGATCATTACCTCCCACCCTCCCTCTCTCATACTTGAAGAGAGGGGACCTGCTGCAAGCCTCACTCTGGGATGAACAGCCGGCACCTTGTTCCTTGCACAGGAGGCACACAAAATGATGGGGCTGCTACAGGGAATCCAAATATATCTCTTCTCTCCCTGCTGCCCTTGCAGAACACATGGCTTCATCCTAACCTGTGGCCATGGTGTGCCCTCCCATGGGCTCACTGCCATGCCATGCCCCGGCAGGGTCCCTCCCTACAGTGTCCACCCACTGCAGTGCTGCATGACAGCAGGAAAATCACAGAGTCCCAGACTGGTTTGGGTTGGAAGGGACCTTAAAGCTCCTCCAGCTCCAATCCCTGCCAAGGGCAGGGACACCTTCCTCTCGAGCAGCTTGCTCCAAGCCCGTGTCCAACCTGGCCTTGAACCCTGCCAGGGATGGGCCTTTCACCCAGCGCCTCACCACTGTCACTGGGTGAGCAGTTCCCTATCAGCCAGGCACAAGGATGTGAATCAGCACTATCTTCCAGACCATGGAGGGTCAAATCCTTTGTTGTCCTTTCTTCTCCCAGGATAGTAATGGAAGAATACTTCCTATGTAGAGTGTAACACTCATTCAAAGGGAATCTGAACCTCTGTCCCTGTTATTTTTCTATTTACCCTTAAAATCTTACCTGTAACAGAAGGCTCTTTGACAGCTGCATCACCATCTGAAAACCTGCTGGTGTTTGGAGGGTGTCCCCACCTGACCAGCTTTGCAGTGCTGACCTCCTGCAATTTTCCCACATGTTATATACCTCAGAGTCCTTAAAAATCAGGGAATTCACTTTTAGGAAGTTTCCAATAGGAGAATGCAGAGAGCTATCCACATCCCCCACACCATGCAGAGGGGAGCCAATTTTGTCGTACAGCAGAGCATGCCATAGTTTAAGATGCAGGAGGAAGGGTAGAGGTGGGAAGCAAGAAAGGATGGATGGCAGATTGATGGCTGTGTTTTGAGGCAGGAGGGGAACCCCACGGATTTGGGGAAAGGAAGGCTTAGGGGAGTGTCATGGTAGTGGCCCAGAGCTTAATTTAAAGCAATATTAAAAGGGACGGAAAGGTTATGACAACCTGAGCAAAGAGCTGAGGAATGAGGCAGCCCAGTATTAGTGAATCCACATTTCTGCCTCTCATGACCATGAAGGATGCATTTGCAGTAGGACTGGGAGCAGTCCACTATTAGGAGAGAGAAGTGAAGATCATCCCCTGTACAATATGAATGTAAGTTGTTATTACTACCATTGCTATGTCAGCCATAAACTGTTCCCACGAGAACAGAGATGCAACATCATTGAAAAAGAATGTCTTACTGTGAAATGGGCAGCAGAAACCCTGTGGCATTATCTGCTGGGCAGTGAATTCACCTTGGTGACAGATCATTATTCCCTCCTGCAGATGAACCAGATGAAGGACAGGGACACAAGGATAACTCAGCAATCTTTGTGGTTTGCAGTCTTCTGGGTTGGAACAAACAAAAAGTAGCTAGATATGAATGTAAGGGTAGAGAAGCATAGCAGCCAGGAGAGATTGCCTGTGGCATGATATGTGGAGGAAAGAAAGTTTTCTTTCAGTCTAGGCGAACGTGGTATAAGCACTAAGGCTTGGATTTCATCCCACCTAACATTAGGCATTAAAACAAGACACCAGCTATGAACCTAAAATCCTCATTCTTCCTCTATAATCAGTGGATATACTGGGTCTTTGGGGTATTTGTTGAACCTCAGGGAGCTTTAAAACCCAAGATGTTTCAGGTTAATGCTGTAATTGCTCTGAACTTGAGATTCTGCTGCTAAAGGAAGTCACCCATCCCTCTGCTGCTCAACCTGAAAAGCCAGAGTAGACAGAGTCTGCTGCAAGGGCAAAGGTGGATCTAGCAGGGCACATTGATTTAGTTGAATGATTTCTTTGGTGTAGAAGAGTGGACAGTATCTGCTGCCCACGTGTACTCCCTTCCCTTTCTGTTTTTCTCTTGAATTCTACAAAATGGGACTTTCTCAGATAAATTATCAATTTAGAGACATGTTTACATGCTCTGTGCAAGAATGTGTCTAGGGATGGGCATACTGGCAACGAGAACTTCCTTCCCAGCTCTTCCAGTGAAGTTCTGTGCTAAACTGCCCAAATGAAGCCATTACTCAAAAGTAAAAATGTTCTGTTCCATTTCTTGTTTTCATTCTTTCATGTGTCTGGGGACTAAACTGCTGTGAACAAGAGCCCATTCTCACAGGATGCCTTGCCTAATTTTGCAGACGAGAGGGTCAGCTGTTCCAATTACAAGGAGATAAGAATCTGAAATGTTGGGATCACATTCATCCTGAGTTGAACTCTGAGGCTTCCAAAATCCATCCATCATTATTTTTCCCCTTTATTTCTGTATTTCACAAATGCAGGCAAAGAAGAAGCAGAGCTGAAATGAATGTTTATGCAGTAAAGCCCATAATGAATGGCTTTCCTTTTTACCTGAGTTGCTTTAATTTGAAGGTCCTTGTGAGTGGAATTCCTTTTCCATTTGCATTCTCTTTGCTCAACTGCCGCTCATCAGCAGCAGGTCTTCATGTAAAGTCAGTCATGATAAGGAAGGTGTGAGGGTGGTGAGGCACTGGAGCAGGTTGCCCAAAGAAGTGGTGAATGCTGCATCCCTGGCAGTGTTCAAGGCCAGGCTGGACAAAGCCTTGGGCAACATGTTCTAGTTTGAGGAGTCCCTGCCCATGGCAAGGGTTGGAACTGGATGGTCTTAAGGTCCTTTCCAACCCAAACCGTTCTATGATTCCAGGATCTACATGCAGAGTGCTGTTAGAACAAGCCCAATGGCTGTCACAGGGCAGGTGACCCAGGCTTCTAAGCGTGGTCCAAAGTATGGGGCCATGGCCACTACAGTATCTTCAAACTGTCTTAAATACGTGGAGATAAGACATCTGACATAGGGAGTCCACCCCACTGCCACATTTCTGCATCCCCGTGTATTGCACAGTGCCAGACAAGATTGATTTCTAGAGACATATAAGAGGGTCTAGAGAGCCAAGCCTTCTACCATAGGAAGAGGACTGCATAGTTTTAGCTGACCAACCCATGAACAGATTCATCTCAGGTCCTCTCCTTAATACCACAAGTGTGTCTTAAGTTGCTGGAGGCAGCCTCTTGGAGTGAGACATCCCACCATTGTCATCTCAGTTTTACCTCCGCTGGAAACTCGTATCTGCCACACATGGGATGAAATTAGATAAGGACTAAGAAGGTCCCTCTCTGCCCCTTCTGTTAACTTTGTTAATCTTGAATCCCTCACAATACGCTCACGATTTGTGAACTCTGAGGCCCTCTTTGGGCAGATTTCACAGGGAAAATAAAGTCGGACCATGTTCTGGCCTGACCTTGGCCTGAACCTGAGAAAGTGAATGCCCCAATCACACCAACATGTGTCTGTAGAAGTACAGTAAACACAAACGAGGGTCACTGGCCCTCTCTGTCATACAGTCCCAGGCCAGGAGTCTAGAGTTCTGGGCTGTCAGCCCAAGTACTTGTTAATAAATGTCCATTCTTAGTCTGTTAGGAATGCAGACAGGGCATCCTGCCCTACAAAACACAAACCTAGAATAAAACAGGGACTCTCTGTCATCATGCACATGTTCCACATCCAGCAGTCTCTTCCCGCTGGATTTATGCTGTTTGGGAAGTGGCTGGGGTAATGATCCTCTAATGCACTGTGGGCTCTGCACCGCTGTCTGTAGGTGTAGTTGCCTGCCTAACCTCACATGCATCAGTTGAATGGACTTGGGAAGTCAGTTGATAAGTCGGGGGGGCTTCCTTCTTTATACTTGCAGGAGGCAGAGACCTGGCAGAGCCTGGACTGTGAGGCAGGAAAGCCTGGATCAGGCAGTGTTGCTTCTAGGAGGGTGCAGCTCTTTGTGTGTGCATCTTCACGCCCCCAGTGCAGTCAGTCAGAAGATGAGGAGGTGACATGTGCCTTGTAGAGACTCATTGGTGCCTTTGCTAGTCGTTCCACCCTTTTATTCTTCTCTAGAGGTGTCCCACGTAACTCAGGTGAAGTTGATGCAGACCTTGGTGGCCACCCATCGATTCAGTGCTTGAACAAGGTGCTTTTGTTCTCTGCTAGCAGACAATGATGGCAACCCCTTCAATTCCCAGCCCTTGGTAGGCAGTGCCTCTGTGGAGGGGGTGACGCTGCACTGGGTGCCACTGCTGTCTGGACAGGAATTGTAAGCCCAGACTTGTTGTGCACATGGTGTTTGACAGCAGTGACCTAATCGGCATCCATGAGCATCAAGTTTTGGTCTTGTGCAGCTTGACATGTCCATAGACAAGCATTACCATGCTTCCAGACCCATCCCTTTCTGTCTTCTCTGCCACCAGTATATCAGAGCTTTATTCCAGAGACATACCTTGGTACCCCGCTGGAGAAAAGCTCATGAGGTTCCCCCCATCTTTCATGCAGGGATCTCTGAGGGTGGCCCTGACTGAACTTCGTGAGTGCTGTGATGTGCATACTCAAAACCAGGCTGTACATGCGTTGTCATGGCCTAAGTTAGTAGACAGTCTCTTCCCTCCCCAGCCACAAGGATAGCAGACACATAAAAACTCGTGGGAGTTTTATGTGGACTAGGGACTAAAAGTTATCAAAGTTGGGAGGTTATTGTTCTATACAAAGAATAGACTTTGTATCAGCAGCCTTTTGGAGAGAAAACTCCAAGCAGTACAATGGGAAGGGCAATAGGTAAACAGAGTAACATGATTTGCATGGGGTTTATTGTGAATTAAAGTTTGCTCACCAGTGGTGTCAGCAGAGGAGGTGTAAGAAGCAACTGTGAAGGGAGAGGAATGCCTGTGGGGAAAGGTGGAGCTGGCAGATCCCTGTGTCTTGGCTTCCATGCCCAGCATCCTTATTTTCCCGTCACATTTATATTATCTAATCTTCAGCAGATATTTCTACAGCTTCCATTATCGTGGTGTCCAGCCACAGTCTTTTTAAAGTGCCTTGGTGTGAAGGGACAGGAGTGCCAGGAAGGGAGGATAAGAGGAAACAGCTGATGAAGTCACCAGGGTTTGTGTCTGTATCACCCAGCAAAGTGGGGCAGGAAAGCAGCGCACCCTCGCCTGACCCTGGCCCCACCGCTTCCTCCTGGATGCTGGGCTTTTCTAGAGAATTCTGCCACGTGGGTTATTCTATAACCATAAATTGACATGCTAATTAAAAGGAACAAACCAAACAACCCTTTTCATAGCCCCCAAACTCTATGTCCACAGGGCCTGAGACTCCATCCCTTCAGCCCTAAGCTGTCTGCAGAGTAACCTCGGAGGCTACATTTGGAGCTACCACCAGCCGAGGGAGGGTTTTATAGATCCTAAAGTAATTATGGCAATGGCATTGCTGAGCCTAGTTGTGTAATTCCTTGGCAATATACTAATTAAAACTAGATATTTATACACAACGCTTATTTAAACTTAAGACTTATTTAAAAGAACCTGCAGACTTCTAATAACTATATATCCTGGCTTTATTGAGGACCCTGTTTTTCATGCAGATTGAATTCTCCAGCACTGTTATGAACATAAACAAGCCCACGGCTTTATGTTGAGGACTGAATCTTTCCAGGGCATCTGAATCATCCTGGTATTTCATTTCACCATCTAAAAATCGGTTTTAAAATACTACATTTTATTTAACTTGCTGTATTATGGCAATTAGAGCTCGCTCTGTGTTCACTGGGAGCAGAGGGTCCAGCAGAGCTGAATGTTTTAATGTGATGAATAGTGTTAGGAGCTCAAAGGAAAGTCAGATGCGTGTCGACTCTCATCAGAGCTGTTCTGCTGCTCAGGATGACTGTTTGTGATACTTGTTTCATGATAAACTTCTTCAGAACATGATGTTACTGGAAAAAAAATGATCCACTCTGAGAAACACGCAGGTGACACAGTTGAGTCAGCAGCTTGCAGCAGTGACACAGGCTTACGTGTGTAAAAATCCCCACTGAACTTTTGTCTCCTGCATGCGTATCAGAGCCTGAAAATCTGTCGCCACAAAACCGTCCCGTCTCCTGCGTTCACTTGCTTGCTGTTTATCTTCCCGCCGCCTCGATGAAGAGGTAGATTCAAGTCTTTAACAGTCACAAAACTTCCCTCTTTCATCAGTAATTCACCGTATAAACGTTAGTGTCTCCAGTGAGCGCTGATACCTTTGGGGAAATGATAAACATGGAAAAAGGACAGACCGCTGTGGAAACCAGAAAATCCTACCTCCCGCACGAGGGGCTTTAATTACTGAAGTTGCAAGCATTTCCCCATGCACAAGCATCTCGGCATTCATAGGTGGAAAGCACCTCATGCTGTGTTTGAAATATCAACTGGCTTTAAAAGAAAGCTTTGTGCTTCACCATGGACCTTTCTTAGCCTCCTGCAGATGGTCCCTATTGCCGAAAAGAAACACGACTTGTGAGACGGGGAGACCTCCATGCCGTTTCTTCGTGCTGCCTCTAGTCCTTTGCACCCCTAAAGGGCTTCAGTCCTTAAGTCTTTGCCCTCTTTCTCCTAAATATTAAAATCATTTTCCTGAGTGTCATACCGTATTAAAGCAGAATGAAAATGGGTTTAACAATTGCTGGCATGGGGCTTCTGTACAGCATGTGTGTCACAAATCATGTCACTTTTCAGCAATAGGGCTGCTGCCAGCGGGAGGCTCAGAAATGCTCATGTTAATCAAAAATTTTAATTTCAAATCAAATTGACAGTTTACACATGGTGAGAAATGCTTCTCACCATGTGATATTTCAGTATGCTACACTGGGCAAAATGGGTGCACTTCCCTGTTAAGAATTTTGACTGCAGTATCTGCAAATTTATGGGTTTCAGTGTATTGGGTATGGTGAGTAGTTGATCTAAGGGAGCCCCTTGGAGAATAGGAGACAGAAGGGTTTTCATGCAGCCTGGCACTGGTGAGCTGCTGTTGGCACATGCTGCTGGAGAAATGACAGGTATTCAATAAACATCACTATGGTTAAGAGGAAGATTTAAAGGAGGGAGGGGCTGCAGTGCTATAAACAGGATTTGAAACAAATGTGCTTATTTCAGCCCCTGATTAGTCTGAATACCAAAGTATTCCACACCAGTTTTTAAATATCCTTCCCTTTATTTTCACACGGATGTTCTTCACACAATAATATTGATGGCAGTAATGCTGTAGCTAAATCCTAATTTGAACTAGTGTAAACCCAAGTAAACTCCGCATGTATGAGGCACGCTCCATCAGCGTGGAGACCAGAACATAGCTCCGTGTCGTGCTTATGGCATGCAGCCCCAGCATCAGCTCCCACCAGACCTAACTTGTGCCAGCAGCTTTATAGAACTCAGTGGTCAGAATTCAGGAGGCAAATTTCAGTTGATGCTTGATGAGGTACAGGAGGAGCAAGGACAGCTGATGGAGCGTGTGCGATCGGCCCCAGATGAACGAGTTGCAGAAATCAATGTTTTCAGCCTGTACCAGAAATACGATGCTGACATCAAAAAATGACCAGCTGGAAAGAAATTATCCTTACATTATACTCCTTAGGAGGTTTTTCAGCTCGCTGGGGGGTCCTGAGGTTAATGCAATGCCTAGCTCGTGCCATTAGGGTTGCGTTTTACAAAGGCCTTGCAGGGGGTAAGGCACAGGGACAGCAGGACCCACCTTCTTCTATCTCCCCTTCCATTCCCTTGCAAAGGGAAAAGGGTGGATGGGATGGTGCCCGTTGCTGGTAGCCTGGGGAGCACCCTGCAGCAGCACATGCCATCAGCATTCCCAGGAATAGCAGGGAAACCGGGTGGTTTCTCTGGGCTCATTTGGACACTGAGTCATGCTTTGAACTGCGAAGCCAAACTGGCAGTGTCACGGCAGACCTTGGAGATCACAGCTGTCATTGCTCTTGCAACCAGGGTTGATAGGAAAATATGAAGATAAATAACTCCTTCATATTATTATTTTCGGGGAGGCAGGCTTTTCTTTTTATTACTCTTTTTTATTGTTGGGTGCCATAAATATTCCAGAATTATTATCCCAGGGTAGATTTCATCTCATTTACTTCGAAAGGCTTTTCAGGAGGCATATTATTTTATAAGCTGCCAAATGAGTATGACCATTTATAATGATTTTTTTCTTCTTTTCTTTAATATTTGCTGTTTGGATTGAGGACCTGAAACAGAAATATGCTAATTTAAGACATCTGTTGTTTTCAAGCTATAAGCCCCTATCGGTATTAATGCAGTTTATTTCTCAAATTGGGTTTATAGTAGAGAAAGAGATTCTAAATTTTTGCCATTATGTCAAAAACTGTCATTAACTGATTTCTCACCCACATGAGCACTGAAAAGCACTCTGCAATGTTAGGAGTCATCAGAAATGAAAACCCACACCAGACATCTTAGATATTGGAATGGTTTCCTTTGCACAAGGCCCTTACCATGAACTTGAAGGGCTTTAAGTGTTTCAAGAAGACCTTTGTCTTCAAGGGAAAGGAGCTGTCTGTGTGCCCTCTCTTGAACAAATCCGGACATGGTTGATTCCAACCTATGGTCAGGTTGTTAACGGTAATAAGTTGCCATTAATTCCACTGTCTGTGTACTTAAATACAAAAAGAGCTGAATCTCCTAAGAGCTGAAGCTGCTGTGGATCCTTTGGTGACACAGCCAGCCTTATACCAGGTTTTCTCTGGTTCATGTTTATTAATACACATCCAAAACTATGGTGCTCAATATGACACATACTGAAATAATAATCAGGCGCTGTTATTAGAGATTCTAAAATGCCTGAGTATGAAAGGCAGGGTGCAGTGAGAAGTTACATGTGCTCTGATTCACCTTTGGAGGACGCCCATTGAGGCAGGTAGGGTGGATTCCCTAGTGAAGGCGTGAGAATCCTTTCTCCGAGCCACCTCCCAGCACCTTCAGATGTTGATTCCCAGTGGCCACCAAAGGTATACAGACCTTATGGAAAAGGAGCTGAACTTGAGCACTGGTATCAGAAGTGCACCAATGATAGCAAGCAGCCCTTCACAGTTTTACTGTCTGCTGGGAACAGACTTTTCAGCTAGAAACCAAAAAGGCAAATCATTTACTGATGGTTTTGCATATTGTGAAGGGTTAACAAAACTTTCATTATCACACTCTATTAAGCCAGGACCAGGAAACAATTTCTAATCAACACTCAGATCTGGGCAGGGATTGTGCAGTCTTTTGTAGGAGGCCTCAGATCTGTGTTCTCTATTCTCACATGCTCACTTCCAGCTGTTGTCATTGAAATCCCACATAATCTCCCTGGGTCAAAGGGCAGTCATCCATGACTGCCGCTGTTAGGAGGTTATGCTGATTTCTGTTGTCAAATATTGCCCTTTTCTCTTTCAATCACTCCCATTCTGCTTTTTTTAACAAGAAAGATCCAGCCTAGAATTGTATTACATGACTTTAAAGTCTTAAAAGTGTTCCTCTATTGTACTAACACGACATGCCCTGGACGGTCTAATCCATCCTGCTATGGGCCACAAAGAAAGTTCTGGTGCTTCTTAAAACTTCAGCCAAAGGCAGGTAGGCGAGTGGAGAGAGTAATGGCCTGGGTGACATGTGGCCCAGCAGTTATTTCATAAGCAAAGGTGTAATTTGTCCAAGGTGAGCTATTGCCGTGGCATTATAATCAAATTGGAAATAACAAACTGAAATAGAAGTGGGAACGAGGGAGGTTCCTGTATCAGCTCTAATGTATAATGTCTTGCTTAGCTCTTCTATAAAAAGTCTGTGGATGAAAAAATGTGGTGTAATTTACCATTAAAGGTTTACTCATTAGGGTCTGTAGTGATAGGACAAGGGATAACGGGTTCAAACTGAAACAGGGGAAGTTTAGATTGGATATGAGGAAGAAATTCTTTAC
>JANRGW010052126.1:4381-22913 GCA_024733675.1 Psilopsiagon aymara | reverse complement strand
CACACACACGGAGCGCCGCAGGAAAATGGCGGCCGCGGCGGCGCTCCTCCTCAGGTCTTGCCGGGCCGCCCGCATCACGTGACCCGCCCCGGTTGCCACGCCCACTGAGCGCGCGCCGCCCCTCCCCTCGGCGGCCGGAGAGGGTTGGGGGGGGGGGGGGTGTGTTGTGTCACGTGGTGCCGCGCGCGCCCCCTCCCTTCCCCTGCGCGCTGCGCAGTTAAATGGCGGCCGAGGGCTTTCTGAGGCAGCGCCTTACGGAGGGGGATGTAGGGGAGGAAGGGCTCAGCCCGCCCGAGCCGGGTGATGTCTGAGGGAATTTGGCCTCTACCCCACCCTGAGCGGGTGGCGGTGTCTGCGGGCCCTTTTGGGTTCAGCTCGGCGGGTGATGGTGCTGTGGTGGAGGTGTTTTCGCCCTGAGGGAACTTTCCGCATGTCTCGGTGTGGAAAGTTGTGTGGCAACTCCTTCAGCGTCAGCTTAAACTGAATGTTAAGGGGAAATCTGCCGGCAGGCAGTGAGGAGTTTGGCTGCTGTGGTTGTGCTTCTCCTCAGAGTGCCCTCCATCGGAAAGGCTGCATAAGAGTCCTCCAATGTACCTCAAGGCAAGCACGAAGAATTGGTGGGTTTCAGGTCTTTCATGATCAGCCTCCCTCTTTTTTGCTCCTCAACTGATGCTTCTAGAGGCTCGTGGACTGAGTTGGTGTCTCTGCCATTGGCTTGTTAAGATTATGTAGAGTCAGAACTAGAGAATGGTTTGGGTTGGAAGGGACCTTAAAGCTCACTCAGTTCCAACCCCTGCCATGGGCAGGGACACCTTCCACTAGAGCAGGTTGCTTCAAGCCCCGTCCAGCCTGGCCTTGAGCACTGCCAGGGATGGGGCAGCCACAGCTTCTCTGGGCACCCTGTGCCAGTGCCTCAGCACCCTCACAGGACAGAAGTTTCTTATGTCCAGCCTAAATATCCCCTGTTTCAGTTTGTACCCATCACCCCTTATCCTGTTGCTGGTCCCTGATGAAGAGTCCCTCTCCAGGGTTCTTGTAGCCCCCTTCAGACACTGGAAGCTGCTCTGTTGTCTCCATGCAGCTTCTCTTCTCCGGGTTGAACAGCCCCAACTTTCTCAGCCTTTGTATTCTATGCAAAGTTACTTAATGTTTCCCTGTCTTTGTATTCTATACAAAGTTACTTAATGTTTCTGTTCATAAAACTTAACTACCTGTTCCATTACCTTCGGGGACCTTTATGACCCAGACACAAGGAGGAGCAGGTACCAGAGTCATTACCTCCCACTGTGCATTGACAAAGCACAGCCACAGCCTCCCAGCTCCCTGCAACTTTCATTACTTGTTACAACAGGGCTCTTCTCTTTCCCAGACATGCAGTAGAGAATAATACAGCAAAACCACAGGATTCCAGCAGACAAATGTTCTTCCTTTCCCAGAATTGCTTCCTGAGGAGCTGTCTTGTAACTGTCCCTCATCCATGAAGCCACTGAAATATTTATTAGGCAACTTAAACAGCAGCAGTATGCAAACAGTCCTCAGCTCTGTCTGCTTGGCAGGATGTTTAAGTAGGATTATCTGTTTATAATGCGTAAGGAAAGTTGGTGGCAGAGGAAGGACATCTGGAGAAAGCTGAACCCAAATAATGCCAGTGCTGTGTGTGTGGAAGGAGGGCTTGCACATGTAGACCTTGCTTCCTTCCTAATGTCAGGTTCTTTGAAGGCACTGTTGTGTTTGTATTTCTTGGCTCCTTCTGAGCTGCTTCTGGAGTCCCAAGTATCCATGCTGGGGAAATAAATCACTGAAGTATACAGCAGCAGACTCTGAGATAAGGCAGCTTTAGCATAAAGCTTTGCACCAAGAAAACACGCTATAGCCTCTTGATACAGCAACACATATCGCTGTGAACATGCCAGCTTTTTGTCTTGTGTCCAAATTATACTGTAAATCAGAGATATAAATAATTTTGACACTGCTAGTATTTTTAATGCTAGCCTCGGCTACAACCCGGATTTCAACACCCGTCTTCAAGCTGCTGTTTGGAGAAGTTCCATGGAATTGGCCTAAGTAATTCAGGCTCCATCAGTTCTTCTCTGATTATGCCCATTGCTTTCTCCGCTGAACACTCAAACTACCCAAACAGAGGAAGCTTGCGGCGAGTTGCTGAGACCAGACTTGGACAAAATAACTCATTCCTAGTGGGACAAATGTGACCTTGGTCTTAGAGGTCCAAAGACAAAAATAAATGTAGCCTTTTTAAAGCTCTTCCTATGCACAGAAACCTCTCAGTTTTACCCCACAGTTACAAATTCTGCTTAATAATTCTGTACACAAGCAGAGAAGGGAGAGAGAAGTGATGGGAAAACACATCTTTGTAATTGTTTGTTGCTTTTTAACTGCTTGGGAGCCACTTGATTCCAGTGCAGCGAGGAGCTTGAAGCACTGTGATAGATAATATCTGAGCACCTCCCATAGGTTTGGAAATTGAAATCAAAGTATTATCACTTTTCCTTTCTAACCTGGTGAAAACAAGTTTGATTAGTTTATAACTCATTTGGTTTTTGTTTGTGTGCCTGGGTGTGCTTAGGAAGGAAAGGAGAAAGGAGCACGTATCTGAAGAGAAACTAATGCAAAGATAGGAGTCCTATATTTAGCCAAGTGGCAAACCTGAACAACATTCTTTTTACTCTTGTGAAAAGGTCTTCCAGAGTCGGAATCGAGCTCCTGCAAAACTGCTGTATCCTGCATTCATAAGCTCCCCAAAGTGTCCATGTTTCACTGGCATCCAGCTATCCTGGAAGGACAGACAAGCTGTCAGGGCTGTTTCTCCCCATGTGTATTGTGCAGTGCTGCACGCTTTGCCTCACCATAACCTCTGTCATTCATTATGTATCTCACTTCTTCACAACAGTGTCATTTCTGGGCCACGCTGTAACGCCTGTGATGGGTGTTTTGGTGCTCACATGGAATCCGTGCCCTTCCTCCATGCCTCATACCACTGCATGCAATGAGCAAAGCTGTGGGTTGGGGCACGCTATTGGTCACATGTAGCTTCAGGTTTAAAGCAGGTGTTAGGGCTGAATTTCAGGTCCATTATAAATCAGCCCTTCTGGGGCACAAAACTGGTGAGGCAGAAAGGTGAGCACACGTGAATGAACTGCAGCAGGTTCATTTCCCAGGATTTGAGGGCATACCTGGAAACAGCAACAAAAAAAACCCACTGACCATCGTTGGGAAGTGGAGGGGGCTGATGAGGAAATATTGCAGAGAGGCAGTAAAGTTGAAATAGGATTAAGCCAGTAGAACAGAGATGGAACTGCTGAAGGGAGTGCTAACATGGACAGGGATGGGGCAAGGAGGTGATGGAAAGAAAACCAAGAGGCGGAGAAGCCACCTGAGTAAGGTTGGGAAACACTCGCAGTGCTGTACAAATCATTTGGAAGCATGTTACAATCCAGATGTTTCCCATGGCCCATTTTAAGGATTGTCACAGTTTCATGTGCTGTTAAGGGTCAGTATTTTACCCAGCTTTTAAGGGAAAGTGAATTTGAGTCAGCTCCAGGAATTTGGCATCCAAGTTAGAGACATAAGATATAGAATAGACTGTAGTAAGGAGAAAACACCAGCTCTTTGGCTTCCCAAATCAGGGACTGGTTTGGTTTGGAAGGGACCTTAAAGCTCATTCAGTTCCAACCCCTTGCCACTGTTAGACCTGGGTAGGCAAGGTTGCTCCAAGCCATACTCCAGCTTGACTATAGTAAGAATTCAATACACTCTATACTAATGTATGCTAATGTGCCACCATAGCAAATTCATCAAGTAATTTTATGGCCAATAAATAATTTGTTCTGGTAACACCTCTAAGAAGATAAACAGGAAGGAACTCAAACATGCTAAAGGTACTGTCAAAGTCACACTAGTGAGTGTCAAGTGAAAGTAGCCAGGCATGTGGGTCTTGCTCATTCCAACATGTCTGGCAGCCAGCAGAGTTATGAGGAGTGAATTACATGGGCAGGACGTGGCATGACCATGGAGGACTGCTGGAATATCACAAAATAGCTACAACACACATTGGAGCTGGGATACATTTTTAATTGTTACCTATTTCCACTACTCCAGATGTACTTGTTTACACCTCCAACATTCCTCTCACCCACATGTAACATGATTTTACTTTTGCTTCTCTCGTCTCTATTTCATATGAAATGATGTTTCTGATCCCTCAAATTTCCAGTACTCAGCTCCTTCCTTTCCTAATGTGCAGTTCATTCCTGCTTCAAATATATCACCCTCTTCCATCTGAGCACCCACCCTGAACCTCTTCAGAATGTTCCTGCTGAAATCACCTGTTACTCTGCATTCCTCTTACAGCACCTCCTTTTCTTCTAGCTCCTCACTATCCTCACATCTAGGACAAATCTCATCCTCGCAAACAAAGCCAGCTTCCTCAGTGCCATGTTGAATCAGACATCTTTGTTTTAATGCTCTTCCATCTTTCTGGAAATGACAGCTTTGATGTTTCTCTTCCTCTCAAATATCTTTTCTTGTGCATTTCTAAGACCAATATCCAACATCCGTCCTCATGCATGGTATTCTGAGCTCTGCAGCTTGTGTCAGCTTCTCACACAGCTTGAGTTGATGTCCCTTGATGTTCAACTCCCCAAAATGAAACTGATTTTGTCAAGGAAGAAACCAGCTTCCTGAGAGCTCATATAGTTATGACATGAGAAAGCAAGAAAAGAAGGGAGTAAAGTGAGTCAGTACCACCAGTTTCACAGGAAGGGAGCAATCAGAACTAATTTTACTGCATTCACTTAGGAGTCAGCTATCTGGGTGGGAGCTCCCAGGCCACATGAGGAGATCTAAGTAGAGGTTAAAAGCAATTATGATGCTTCTGAATTCTGCTGTGTGTTATAACACCTTTCTTTCCTTGCCCTGACATGAAACCTGTACGTTGCAAAATTGGTCGTGTCATTAATGCTATAAGCGAATGCCTTCAAGCCCAGGATTGCTGCCTCACTGACAAATGTGTGTAACAAATGTCTTTTTGGGTGTGAGACAGAAAGGAAACAAACTCCCCTACATTTTGTTCACACTTACCAGTGGATGTGTCAAACACTGACACCTTTAAAGAGTGAGAGGTATCCTGTCCCCTGTGCTGGCCGTGCATTGCCCATCAGCATTCCTAATGCACTCCCACTGCACCTTCCTAAGGACTTTTATTTGCATATCCCTTCTCAGCACCAGGTACTCTCATAGTAACTTGCTCAGATGCTTCAAGGGATAAAACCAAACCTTGCAACACAGCCTTACCAGCATGATGAATGTACCAGTATACTTCCCCCAGTTTTCATAGTACCATAGAATCACAGAATGGTTTGGGTTGGAAAGGACCTTAAAGCTCATCCAGTTCCAGCCCCCGCCACGGGCAGGCACACCTTCCACTAGAGCAGGTTACTCCAAGCCCCATCCACCCTGGCCTTGAGCGCTGCCAGGGATGGGGCAGCCACAGCTTCTCTGGGTACCCTGTGCCAGTGCATCAGCGCCTCACAGGGAAGAACTTCTGCGTAAAATCTAATCTCAATCTCCCTTTTGGCAGGTTAAAGCCATTCCTCCTGTCCCATCCCTACATGGCCTTGTAAAAAGTCCCTCTCTAAGATTTCTTGTAGGCTCCTCTTAAGGCACTGGGAGGCTTAAGGGCAGACAATCTTTCAGCAGAACATCTTTCACACAGGAAAAACAAGTGGCCTGGTCTCAGCTAGTGCCACTCTCTGCATCCCTTCCCCCTAGTTTCATCTCTAAAACCTAAGGCCTTGCTGCCAAATGCTTCATCGTTCCAGGCTGGCAGCGTTTATGAGACTTGGCAGGAGACAGCATTTGATAAGAATCCTTCTCTGGGCACTTCTGAGGGTGCGCTGTCATTCATTTCACTCCCCTGCCAGCTCACAAGCAGTGAGCCAGCAGGGCGATGCAGGAGGAACTGCATTCCTTTTGCACTCCTGTAACTGAGAAGCGGCTCCTATCATTTTATTCAGTCACCTTTGAGCCAAAAGCAAGCATAACACACTTCAGCCCCAAAGGAATATTTTTAAGGAAAGCTATAAACAGACAAAAATGCAGGTTAGGAATGGGACAGCCACTTCAGCCTGTTGCCAAGCTGTAATTGGTACTTATGCTCACACTCTTGCACACACATACGTGCAGCAGAGGTTAATCGATTCCCTCATTAATGTTGAGGCTCATGTGCTCATGCTCTGTGTCTGGGAAAGCTTCACACCCACATGAATTTTGATGTGGAACTGAAACAAAAATGTTGATGCTGGCAATGCCAACTGTAGAGAGTAAATAGCTGGGTCCAGCCCTGCCAATGCTGACTTGAATGGGGCTTCTCACCAAAAAGGAAACCTATGTGTGAAAAGTATTCTCATGACTGGGTCTGTGCAGCAAAAGTAAATCCGGTTCCCTTCCTCATATGAATAAATCCATTTATGCCAACAAGTTGGTTTCTAGCCCTATGTAGGTAGGTCCCACTCCCTGGTCTTTATGTGAGATCTGAATCTTGCTGGCTGCAGTGAGTCAAGCTATCAGGGTTTGGCTCTGTGCTTCAGGGGTCAGTGACTACATTTACACGTGGGCAGACTTCATGCTGATAAAATCAAACTGCTGCACTGAAATGACATTAACTAAATGGCTCCCAACATTCTGATGGTGTATAAGCTATTCTGAATCTTTAAATCAATAGAGGATTTGTCCTAATTCATTCCAGTACACACAAGTCCATAAACGAAAATGCTTTCCATTCAGTGAAGCAGAGGGAATGCATAAGAAAGAAATTAGCTGGTATTTAAAATGGCTTTGTTTTTCAGGATCTGAAAAGCAAAGAACTGCAAGTAACATTGGAGTGACTGTTCTCACCCTGTTTCCCAGTTTTATTTATTAGACCTCAAAAAGCAATCCTGTCTGAGTAGCAGCAGTACAGGCTTGTCTTGATAACGTGCTTCAGCCACCACTCCTGTCTAGAAGTAATTGAATTCTGTGTTCTGCTTGTTTCATCCACTAAGGCCAGGAACAGATGCAGGCCAGATATGAACAGCAGGGACACAGGCGTGTGTCAGGTACTCACCTTTCTGCCAGCTTATTGGCCTCGGAGAGGACCCACAGTAGAGGGCTGAATGCAGGAGAATGCATACTCACTTCTGTATCAGGTACTGCCCTCTTTCTGACTCCCCAGATCATAGAATCGTAGAGTCATAGAATCGATTAGGTTGAAAAAGACCTTTAGGATCATCAAGTGGTACCCTTCTGCAGCACTGCCAAGGCCACCACTAACCCATGTCACTGAGGGCCTCATCTACATGGTATTCAAACACTTTCAGGGATGGTAATGGGGTTGAGGTGCCAGAAAGAGAATGGAGTGATACACTGGGAACAAGTGAATTGGCAGTGCTAGAGCAGTGGAGTGGGAGAGGGGCTACAATAAGACTAAAATTCCCTTAGTAGCCTGCTGGTAAATCGACATTAGTTTAAAGCTACAAGCGCATCTGGCAACAAACTGCTGTGACTTGAGACAGAAGACACCTACTGTGTTGAAAGTGCTGTGATGTGGACCCTTCCGCTGGCAACTGACTGCAGGCCAACAAATTCATTCCCCATGGATCACTAAATCAGTGGAATTTTTGCTGGTTGAATTTATATGAACGCAGGAGCAAAGAGTGGTAGAGGATCTGTATCTCATTTCTAATGTGTCCCCCTATCTAGTTCTTGTCTTTGGACCACTTCTGTGTGCTTTCACCAGTCAATTATGCACTCCCTTCCCTTTTCATACAGTATCCCTTTTCATAGGAAAGCCAGACATGTTGGCAGTGCTTGCTAGTGGAGGAATAAAGAAGGAATACTGATCCAAAAGAAAGGATTATAGCCTCTCAAATTGCACTGGGATATTCTCAAGTCAAACACAAACCCTGCATGTGTTGGTATTCACTTTTAACATTCTCCAATGTTCATTGCTAAAGGCTTTCTGCATTGCAACAGAGGCTGAAACCTAGGAAGAACTACAAAAGCAAGACGCCGATGAACCTTCTGTGCACCTGTGGGTTTTAGCTCTCACAACCTCGAAAACAGTGAAAGATAAAGAGCAAAAATGAATATCAGATGCATTGAATTGATTCAGATTAGATAGCCTAGTTGGAGGAAATAGGAGAAGATAAGTAGTTTGTGCAACATCTCGTTGACCTGAAAGATCAGATGCCTAAAAAGAACATTTAACTAAGAACAGCTGTAAAGCAAACAGTAGTGTAGGCAGGTAAAACCGCAGATCAAATACTTTTCAGGTCCATATTTCATCACACGCAGCATGCTTTCAGAAGCCAAATTCCGTTCCTATTGAATCTATGGCAAAATGCCCACCGACTTCAAACAGAAAAGTTTTTGTCCCTGTAAGCTAAGAGTAAGGCCAGCAATACCAATGCAGTAGAGGAATGAATGGAGTAGGTGAGGAGGAGGGAGGTGGTACTGCAAATTCAGTGCCTGCTTGATATAAATGCTCTTAATTTCAATTTAACAAACTCCTTTTACTCTTGGGACATGGCTTGGAGCAACCTGCACTAGTGGAAGGTGTCCCTGCCCATGGCAGGCGGTTGGAACTAGATGAGCTTTAAGGTCCATTCCAACCTAAACCGTTCTGATTCTATCAGTCTTTTTTTTTAGGTCCACATTATTTTAAAGCCTTTTCCTGTAAAGCTTAATGTTAATAAACATTAGTGATTTTTTTTTTTTTAATGGTTAAAAGGAGTGTTTAGAAACACTTAGAAATATTCTTTCCAAAACAGAACTTTTTGGTATGACAGCAAGTTATGTTCAGTAAAGGTCTTAAAAACTTGATATTGCTCTTTTATTACTTATGCCTACTGCTTACTGAATGTCATGGGATATGTTTATCCAAATCTATATTCTTCAGCGTTATCATAGAATCAGAGAATGGTTTGGGTTCAAAAGGACCTTAAGATCATCCAGTTCCAACCCTCTGCCATGGACAGGGACACCTCACACTAGACCATGTTGCCTGAAGCTCTGTCCAGGTTGGCCTTTAACACCAACAGGGATGGAGCATTTACCACTTCTTTGGTTCCAGCTCCTCAACACCCTCACAGGGAAGAGCTTCTTCCTTATTTCTAAAATGAGCCTCCCCTGTTTCAGTTTAAACCCATCACCCCTTGTCCTATTGCTACAGTTCCTGATGAAGAGTCCTTCTCTAACATCCTTGTAGACCCCTCCAGACACTGGAAGCTGCTCTGAGGTCTCCACGCAGCCTTCTCTTCTCCAGCCTCAACAGCCACAACTTTCTCACCCTATCTTCATACAGGAGGTGCTCCAGTCCCATGATCATCCTCGTGGCCCTCCTCTGGACTTGTTCCAACAGTTCCATGTTCTTTTTATGTTGAGGACACCAGAATTGCATACAGTACTCCAAGTGGGGTCTCATGAGAGCAGAGTAGAGGGGCAGGATCACCTCCTTCGACCTGCAATCCTGAAAGTGGATGTAATAATTCTCTGTAATTGTTTGCCACCTCTCGGCATTATGGCGTGTATCTGAGCTTGGGCCTGTGCATGGATGTGAAAATGAGTAATAAGAAAACAAACTAACTACTGAACTTTTTGCACAAGTAACTGATTTTGCATCAAACCAAGTCAAATTGCCAGCAGTGTATCTGTAGTATTTTTAAATCAGACAAAAATAGGCTTGCTGTATTCTTTAATTAGCACAGATGAAAGTTAGCCAGATCGACTTCGGACACAGCCGGAGCCGTACAGTTTGTCCCCATTTTGTGGGGAATGAAAAAATGTGATGCTTGGCACATGAGCTAACTGCAGTAACTGCAAATGTCATTAAAACAGTCGACTAAATCAAATATGGTGGTTTACTGGAGATTAGTCCACAGAGTTGGACAGAACGGAAGAGCACAGTTTTAAAGTTGTGGATTACTGAAAGAAAGAAAATCTGGAGAAAGTGATCATCAGTGACATGAAGGTCTTGAGGAAAGATACTTAACATTGAATTCATTAAGCTTCTCTTGACAGGCCCTGGCATTCTTACTGACACAGGGCAACATCATCTCCTAGGAACAGTTCTGTTGATTTGGAGATCCAGTCTTCCATTGCAAAATGCAGTTGTAAAGTGTTTCAGTTTGGGTGAGCATGTTCAAATGTTAAGGTAGTAAAAGCCACCGCTTTTTCTGTGTGCCCCGTTGCACAAGATGGGTTTCAGTCAGGATAGAGGTGTAATATTAACATGGGGTAAATTGTTTATTAAACAGGAACTTCTGCCAACTAAACATCGTATTTGTGCTTACTACATCTAACCCAGCTTAATCGTGGTGGAGCTGCAGTGTCTTACGAAGCAGATACTTTCCTGTGCAAATCTAAGGTCAGAATTTTGTCGTTCCGAAGCTCACACCCTTAAGCAAAGACACTCTCAGCAGTCAAGAGAAGTGTATGAAAAGTCCATAAAAAAGCCTCTGAAGAAATCAGAGGTGGACTTCAAACCAATTCTGTTACAAACATGTAAAACTGATTCTTCCTGAACAGTGAGGACTGAATCCAGAGGAATTCCTTGTGGAGGAGCATCTCTGCCCTCTCTGCAATGTTTTACTGCTTTAAATTGTGATTTGAATTCCTGCCAGGAAGGTTGTGAAAGATATTCAATAAATGAGTGCATGTGGCAGCTGCTCTCATCATTGACTTCTCTGTAGACAGCCCAATTTGGGAGCAACACTGTCCCTTGTACCAGACAGCTATGTGTAGCTGGCTACCAAATTTACATTGACTGGCCTTTTCTGTCTGTAGAGATGCTATTTTCTTGTTAAGAACTTAATTATGAGGATTGCCTCATTCCCAGATGTGACATTTCCCAGCTTTGGAAGAAACAGTAACCCAAACAACTTTGCCAAATTGCACCACAGAACATACCTCTTGGTATTTCTCTAATCCAGATCATTTTGTTTCCTAGAAATGACAGATCATCGTTGCACAGAGTGTTTGCCTCTGAAAAAACTGCCCTTCAGAAACCACGCTAGAATATGGGCACTCTTGGGCAATAGTTTCCAAATTTGGGTTTCTGACCCTTCGTGAGGTTTGTAGCAGCCCTGAGTGAGGTTGTGATTATAGCCAAAATTCAATCATTTAGATAGTTCTGGGGCTCTGAGTCACGCTGGGGGGGAACTTGCAATCAGAAGAAGAGTTACTTAAAAGCAAACTAAACCACATCTTACTCTTGTGTCAGCTTCCATCTTTTGAAACTGTAATGGTTATACACATTAGACTATCTATAAGATGTATCTGATGGTGGGTGAAGGTTATTATAGCCCATGCAGTTTATAGCCCACTCCCTGTTTACAAGGAGTCACATGGAAAAGATGCACAGTAATGAGTACAAGTTAACTCCTGGGGAGATTCTGACTGGACACAAGAGCAGAATTTTCCCAATGAGAACAATCAGCCATTGGAATAATCTCCCAGAGAAGTGGTGGATTCCCCAACGTTGGACACTTTTTAAGGTTCAGCTGGACAGGGTGCTGGGACACCTAGTCTGGGTCATGCTTTATCAAGAAAGATTGGACTGTATGATCCTGGGGTCCCTTCCAACCTGGGATTCTGTGATTCTATGTTTCATTTTAAAGACAATAAACACCAGGACAGGAGGCAGAAAGACAAGAAAGGCCCCTAAGACTAGATGGTGAGGCAGAAATCTCGCCTTTCCCCAAGTCACTGATTCACTTTGCAGCACACTCCAAAGAGCTGTGACCTCTTTAGGTAAGACACATTTGTTGGGCTTCCTCCCTTAAAGATCCTTTGATCTCTTTTCTATCCCAACCCATATCCCATCAGTGTGAGGAGGTGGATGGCTCAGTCACCTCGCAGGCTCCCTGTCACTGCTGATATGTACTCTCAATAAAAGCAGGATGCGTCCATGTTCTTTGGTAAACAAAAGGATGCGTGGGACCATTTGTCCCCTCAGAGGCTTGCTAAACATCTCATGGGTAGATGGAGCATAACTGAAAACAAAGACCTAATTCCAGTGCTCTTGCAGAAACCTCTGGCCAGCACTGTCTCTTTTTGAGCAGACGGGAGGAATGTAAACATGTGTTTGGCCAGTAAAGGGGCTGTTATATAAATGTGAATTATGAAGAGGATTTCCCATGAGGACAGGGCTTTTGACACAACTTTGATCCCGTGCAAGGCTCAAGGAGTCACATGCTTTGCATGAGAACTGCGCTGGTGCTGCTCTGAGCCCTAGGAAGCTGCAAGGGCATTTGCTGTAGCACAGGAACAGAAGAGGCTTTGATGATTGGAACTGAAGTTTGCCCAGCACCATAGTGAAGCAACCCTCTGTTTAATTAAAGAGTTCCATTGGTCAGAACATGTGAGTATCTCACTTTATCCCTGGGTGGCCCATCCATGACAAAATACAGGGAGAAAAGAACCTAATGAGCTTCCAAACCTCTCTCTTGTTCCCCATCATCTAGCTGAAACCAGCCATAAAATACGTATTTCTCATCTGCTCAGTCAGCTATTATCTTCTCCCTGGGTTTAAATGCCTTCCTTCAGTCTCCTCTCACCTCCTGCATCTTCCCAGATGTCTCTATTTTCCTTTGCAAGGCCAATACAATTCAGGCTACACCTCCAGAGCACACTAAAGCACCACTGAGCAGGTAGCGTAGTAATGAGATGGATTGCTGAGCTAGAATGCCTACAGTGTGTATTGCAGCCCAGCTAGTTCTTTCACTGTATGGAGTAAATGTGCCCTTAGGTCTTCTCCGTCTCCTTCCTGACGTTTCTTCCAGCTTGTCCTTGCTCCTATGCCCTTCTCTTTCTTCCCTCTCCTCTCTTACCTTCCTCCAAAAACTGTGCTCCTGTCTTATTGTGCCCCTACTCTTGATCTATTTTGCTTTTCTCATGACCCACTTCTTAAAGTAGGATGCATTGGAAGCTGCTTTCCCCTTCATGAACAGCAAACAAAGTAGCTGATAAAAAGGAACTAAATAGAAGCCATATACATGATGTAGCATGGGCTATGAGATCATTCCATTTTTGCTGCTGTGAATGGGAGGTTCTTCTCTTTGCTTTCAGTGTTTTGAGCTGTCAGGATCTGACTTTTATGCTTTTTTTCCTACACAGGCAGGAAGGAATCAAGTTAAACTGACCTTTCCAAAGGGATGCTGAGATTTTTACATGGGTAACATGACTCCAGACTCCCACAAAAATCACAAGAACTGGGGACAACCTTAGGCTTTCTTTGCTATGAATAACACATTGTGTGAGGTGAATTCTTCACCATGCCCAAAGAGAAGCCTGTCTTCAGGCCATTGGGGTGAAGGCAGCAGAGGACTAGTTTAATAATGAGCCTTTTGGCATTGCTGGTGGTTTAAGCAGAGTGTGACACTCCTCCTCCCATTGCAGCCAGCCCTTCCTCATGTGCTACCCTTTTGCATGCAGCATTTATACTGCTGGGTGATGAATCCAAATTACCTGACCAGAAAATATCATATGACCCTTTCTTTGCAGTTACTTTTTCAGTTGGATCAGAATTCCTCAATCCAGTTTGTCATGTGGGTCCAAAATGTGTCAGCACAGAGTGAAGGTGATGAGAGGTAGGAGCTTGCAAGCAAGAGTGGGAGTTTGGGGATATGAACATCATGCAATTGGTCTTTGGCAGTCAGTGACTGAGTATTGAACCATGCTTTGGAACTCAAAACTTCTGTCTGCCTCACCTGCTAAACTGTTACTGCATGTGGTGCTCTATAAATAATAGCTTTTGAAACTATAGCAAGGCTATTTTGAAAGAGAAATAGAGTTTCACAGTTACTGATTTTCCACTGTGATTTATCTTCCAGCCCTCCTCCCTTCCCAGTCCCCTGTGGCTGAGCATCTCATGTATGCATTTAACAAATGTGAAACAGAAAACTGCACTGCTTTCCTCCCTGTTCTGAAAGAAAATGGTGAGAATTCAGCCTTTCAAAATGACTAAGCAAGGCAATGGGAATTGTGCTCAGGAAGAAAGACAGAGATCTACATTTGAAGCTTTAGAGGTTTTAAATAGCAAGAAAGAGTCAAAGCATTTAATAAACACAATTATCAAGTGACCTTTTCATTGAAGGAGTACTTAAATATCACTTTCTGCTCATATCCAGGAGGCTGTATAGGAGTTCTGTACTGGCGTCAGAGGGAGCTTGTAGTCACAAGGCACATGTATGCTTTGACTTAGTTAAGATATTAATGTTGAAAATAGCATTTTTGTTCCAAGCAATAAACTGTGAGTTACAGCTTTGAAGATGACAGAATTCAAAGCATATTTATTTGCAGTAAAACTCAGCCTCTGAAGGAGGAACTAATGTGTTGTTAATAATGTTGATCCTGAAGTAAACTCATCTGTGCCAGAGGGACAGCTTTTACAAGAGGGTGATTCTGTGAGTGCCATCGGTACCCAGAGAGCAGGTGATAAGTTACCCATCCTTCATCTATGGCTCCTAGCCACGTTACCTCTCCTTCTAGTGATGTAGTAACAAGCTCCTAAAGGGTGTCAAAGCCTGAGCTGTATTGGATATTGGTTCACAAGCTGTTGGTACAGGCGAGCATGGTTTCCTCATGTCTTTGACACCCGGGAAAGAAGGTTGACTGAGAGACCTATAAATCTCCTAGTTTAGACATAACAGAGCGAAGGAGAGAAAATTATGACAACGTAGCATTTACATGGTCAAAGTCCTACAGTGGTAATGACAGCCTCAATACCCTTGTAAAACTAAGGAGTAAACACTGTTATCTCCACACAGAAGCTTGCCAAAGGTGATATGCCCTGGAATTTAAGTGAGATTTCCAGTTCCTCTTTAGAAATTAATAAGCAGTTGCAAGCAAGGTGTAGCAGAAGTAAGAATAGATCTTGGGTCTTGTTGGCTTTCAGGCCCACACCACCTGACATCCATCAAAATCTCCTGTACAAGAGGTAGATGGAAGCTCTATGAAAAGCTGGGTTTTGTTGTGTTGTTGCTGCGGAGCGGGCCAGCTGCACGGAATTTGGCTCCTGCCAATTGTCCTTCATTTGGTGTGTCCCTGAAAAGAAATAATCCCTGTTTCCACTTCTGAGGATAACCCACAAGTTAAAACGAGCAGGGTTTTTAGCTTGAGTGCCAACCAGCTATTATTATACAATTCCTTATCAGATCAAAGCAAACATGACCTTAGCCCTCTGACAGTGCATCACAGCACCATACCTTTCACAGGGAAAGGAAAGAGGAGGAGAAAACATACCCTGCTTTGCTTTCCGGATGTGACTGCAGGTGTCTTCAAACATAACTAAGTGATTGTTCCATAACTATGCAACAATCAGGCTCTGGCTTTCAGACTGGTTGAGTGTCTCTCCTCCTCAGTCTGTTTCTTGATGCTGTAAATACTGCTGTTCACGTAGCAGGAAAGCAACTGAGCCACAGCCTTGCTGGCTCATGGCTGAAATATGTGAGGACAGATAGAAGCCATTCCTGAAGTCACTTGGTCAGCAAATCAGTACAAATCTACGCAGCCTTTATACCTTAGCAATAGTCCTCGCTGCACAGAGGAGAGTTTTGATGTGAGGGATCATGTTGTTAAAGGTGACCTTCCCTCAACCTGCCCTTTCTATGCATTACAGACCAGAGCCCAAACTTGCCACCTGTAGGAAGAACAGAGGATACTTTGTCAAGCTGTTCTCTCTGCTGTTGACATTTCTGATTCTTTGCTTTTTACATTAAAGCCCAGCTTCTGGAATTGAGTGGTTATGGGAGGAATCCAATTTGTGATTTATTTCTTTTTGTGTTATTTCCTGAGAAAGGATTTATGAATTCAGGGCTCAGAAGTCAGAAGAAAGGGGAATCCCTCTCCACAATTGCCACCTATAGGAGATGGTGAGATTTTAAAGCAAATTTCATGATAATGAAACCTGAGTCATAAAGTTTTAAGATCTGGGCTGCTGATAGTGCCTTCTTTAAAGCCCTTTGCATAGTCCCACAGACTCACATCTGGTCATAGACCAAGCACTCACTTTGTGCTGTGTAATAGCAGTACAACAGGTTTCCTGATACCTGCTTACACCTCAAAAGTCGTGTCATGTACATATTACTTGCACCTCCACAACCAGTTATTTTCCTTCTGAGCAAAGGAAGAGCTTCAGGCCAACGTGGTGGTGACATTTCCCCACTTTCCTCAATGCAATGTTTTCATCAACATTAAGATGATGAAAATATCTATCTATATAATATAAATATAAGTTATATATTTATTATGTATAAGTAATACATTTATTATATATAATAGTAATAATCAATGAGCTTACATTTATAATAACAATCAATGAGCTTACCTTTATTATATATAATAAAGGTAAGCTCGTATACAGAGCTGCTGTCCTTAAAAGGGCTCTTTTTGTAAGGCTTCAGCTCAGCATCACTCGGGCTCTGAAAGTGATCCCTTTTCCACATGTTGCTCACACTTTTCATTACGACATTATGAGCAACCACAGAACTCAATAACTTATCCCTCACAACACCCCCCAGAGGTGTGCAAATGTGGTTTATTATCCTTCTTTTACCCATGGAGAAAGCAAGAGATGGAGATTAAAGGCAATAATCTGTCCTTTGTTTCCATTCCTGGAAAAGGGCCCAATCTATCAAATTCTAGCTGAAGGTGAGGGAAGAAAATCAGGATGTGGGTGCAAACTCCAGCCATTCCTTGGAGCCTCTTAAAAGCGGTTCTGCCACAGCCTTTGGAGGTCAGGTCTCTGTGATTACAAAAAGAGACAAGAGGGATCTTTTTGATGGCATAAATTATCCATCACTCTGAGTTGAAGGCTGCAGTTTGTCACTGCATAGACAGGAGGCAGCCAGTCCGTGACACAGAGCTGATGAGGAGGGTGTCTTTACAGGGACAGTGAGGAGACCATAAGAAGTGACAGGGCTTCTTGCAGAGTTCACTGCACTGAAGTGGACCTTGAGAGGAGAAGCTGCTGGCGAAGGAGTGGGGAACCAACACCATGAACAGCAGGATGATGGAAGGTTTGCCATGACACCAGTGAGCCCTCATGGTTCTCACTGCAGGTGAAGGGCTCCTGGCTCACAGAGGGGAAGGACAATCCATTAGGAAAGAGAAAATTACACAGACTGAATCAAGCAAAATTTGGAATGCATGCGCAAAGACTGCAGCTCACAATGAACATTATATGTGACCTAAGCACAGGCGGCCAAATCAGGGCCTCTCACTTAATAAGAAGGCTATATCCTGGTTGGTGAATTTTGCAGTGATAGATATGTATGCTCTCCTCACCCTTAGGACAAGGCATTCCTGGTGGGAGCTGGATAGGATTCCCCGAGGCACTTACGAATTCTAAGTTAGATGAAGCAAATCCTATACTTAAAAATCACCCAAGTGAGTCTCCAACACAGCTGGTACCTGTCAAAACATCGGTGTTCTTGCACTTCAGTCTGTGCCACAAACTGGTTTTCCTCCATCCAGCTGCCTGTCTCAGTAACGACTCCAGTTCCTGGAAAGGGAAGGGGATGCCTCTATCTGTCATCTGTAAGACTTGGTTCACCTACCACTGTCATTCCAGAGGAGCAGAGAGAAATACATCGTTCCTCTGAGCTCTCTAATTCTGTAATTCTGTTTGGGGCTTAGAAAACAAGGTGATAGATGTCTTCTAAATGTCATGGATTAGACAGATAAGTGTTCCCTCCTTAATCTAGCATTTTCTTTCAAAGTCTGCCCATCTGTTTATTGTCTCTTCTTGTTTCTTGTATTCATTGTGGACTTCAGAGCTAAGGCTTGCTGCTGTACACAGCATGGACAGCCCTGTGGCTAGGATCTCTGACTTCTCAGCACTAGCAAAGCTGTACTGGTAACAGAGCCAAGCTCTACTGAAAAAGAAGCAAAGAGTCATCATTCATGTTCCTCTGTGCCTTCCCTTCCTATACCCATGGGAACAATTAGCCAAGGTGTTCTGCCCTGAGAGTGAGATCCCTTCTTCTCCTCATGTTTTCTTGTTCACTGATCTTGGTTAGCCTGGTGTCCAGGCTCTCAGTTCATATCTGATCGAATCCCTCTGATCACTCTGGATGTAAAATGGAAAATTCCCACTCAACCACTGAAGCTCTTCCCTGTGAGGGTGCTGAGGCACTGGCAAAGGGTACCCGGAGAAACTGTGGCTGCCCCATCCCTGGAAGTGTTCAAAGCCGGGTTGGATGGGGCTTGGAGCAACCTGGTCTAGTGGAAGATGTCCCTACCTATGGCAGGGGGTTGGAACTGCATGAGCTTTAAGATTCAAACCCAACCCATCCTGTGATTCTATGGTCCCCTGACACAAATATGCTCATACAGCAGCTGAAGATCATGGAATCATAGAATAGTTAGGGTTGGAAAGGACCTTAAGATCATCCAGTTCCACCCCCCTGCCATGGGCAGGGACACCTCCCACTAAACCATATCATCCAAGGCTATGTCCAACCTGGCCTTGAACACC